>JAEVFN010000099.1:331712-467736 GCA_030449075.1 Murraya paniculata | reverse complement strand
CTATTGTTATCCCTTTTGTTATCCCATGACTTTACTAATATTGCTTTTTGTTTTTTAGTGTGCAGACGATTAACTCATTTCAGGGAGAGGAACTCTATAAAAAAAATGCATAATACTTTTTGGTAGTACGCTCATGCCTTTATTGTAAATTGAAATATTAAGCACCTTTGCTTAAATAATATTGTGCTTTGTTTATTTGAAACTAAAAATATTGAAGCTAAAGATGAACAATTGAAGCGGTTTATGGGTTAATTATGATGGTTCATCCTTGGGGTATACGGCACTGTTCACGGATACATTATTGTTCATGATTTGGGGTATACGTCACTGTTATGATACATATGTATTGGTATACGTCACTGTTCATGTACATATGTCATGATAGGAGCAGATGGTTCGTACTTAGAATATTATGCCATGTGCACGTATACCGCAACGTTCATGTGTACGTACTATTCATGATGGTAAGGTGGTGTATTGTCTTTTAAATAGGCTTGCACACAGCAAGAAACTATTCTATATTTAAGAGAAGCTCAAAAGCATATCAGGACTGCTATTTCGTTATCTACGTCATTGAGGTTTATGTTTCATATTTTATTTAGTATGCTTCCGGGGTTCATATTCTGTAGCCTTTTAACCGTAAAGATGCTTGTTAGGTGTGATAAAACGTTTGGCAAATTGTGATTGTTGGTTGGTGGAAGAAAGACGAATTTTCATATTTTTGGGAAACATATGAATGAGCAATCATCAAGAAGTCATTTTATTTTTACTTTGCGGATATCAGGTGTCAATGAGGTATCTCAACCTTTTTCCTGGTAACTTCCACATGTATATGCCCTTCTGCTCCATCATTACAATTGACTAGAGATCTGAAAAACAAGTATGTGGTGTCATGAATTTGATTGACCTTGCTTGGAGTAACCGCCTTTCTAATAGTTGTTCAACTAGGGCCCGAATGAAAGAAACTCAAGAAATTTATTAGATGTTGCTAAAATTTTACTTTGGTTGTTTGTTTTAAATATGCATTTTAGGTAGAAATATACATTTTAGGTAGCTAATGAATTTCACTTGTGTTCAGGCCATTAACAAAAGCTTGTCAGCTTTATCTCATGTCGCTCATGCCTTGAAAACGAAGGAGAAGCATGTACCATTCAAAATTAACTCATCTTCTTCAGGTAAGTTTGAGGGACGTATGGATCATTGAGTTAAAATTTTCAATCTACAAGCTTCTTTTTATTAGCATGTGAACAGTCTTCTCTTTTAGCATAGGCAAGCCTTAACTTGGGAAAATACGTAAGAAAAAGAAAAGATTATTAGTTATGTCGTAATTAAATTTCAAGAGATGCTTTCATCTCTTGTCTATGGTGAAAGCAGACCATTCACTCATATGAGTGAAATTTCCTATAATTGACCAAAATTCATCTCAGAGGGAGAAAAATAAATGGCATCTTTTTCTTTCTTTTCTTTTATAAGGTTTATTTTAAACAATTTTCTGTACAATCATTGCTTATATATATATATAGTGTGCATGTGGACAACCTTCTCGAGACCTCAGTTTTAGTTCATGTAGTGTGCATGTGTGTGTGATTAATAAAAAATAAAAAAAAAAATTGCTCGCTACAAGTTTATCTTAAAACCTTCCAGATACCTTGAATGGTATTCGACAAATATCATAGACCTTATAAACTTATCTAAGAAGTAAGAGACTTTTGGCTTGACTTGTTGATCAGTTTGCTGTGGTGGAGCATCTAAAGTCGCTAAGTTTATGTATTAGCTGTTCGAATCTATTCTTAGTAAATATTCTTTCTATAAATTTTTTTATTTTTAATTTTTTTGTTTTTTATAATTAAACTATTCTTACATGAGAGATCAGTACGTATGAAAAATGCACCAAAAAAGCTCTTAGAAAAGACTTGAGGGTTTACACTGATCCCACTTAAAACCTAAACTCCTTAGACTCTTATCACCTTTGTGACAAAACTTTCCTTAACATGAACAAATCCGCACCACCACACAAGCTACTCATCCTCCCAAGTAAAAATTATTAGCTCCACTATATTCATGAATAGTACCGTACACCTTATGTACAAGCCTTCGGCTCCACCACATTCATGAATAGTACGTACACATGAACAGGGTGGTATACGTGCACAATGACATATATTCTAAGCACGAACCATCTGCTCTACCCTATTCATGAACAATATGTATACATGAACAGTGACGTATACCCCAAGTATGAACCATCACAAATAGACCATAAAGCGCTTTGATTTTTCACGTGAACAAGAGCATCTTTTGTAATTCTTTATATTTTTTCAAATGTCTTATCCAAATGTAAAAGGTATGGCACCACCCTCAATAGAAGAGGTATTCCAAACAATCTCTTCTTTCTAAAGTCTAGAAATATGAAATGCAGGTAAGCATTTTTATCATCCTGATATTGGCAGCTTAACTATTTGTTTGTCTACTTGAACAAAACATTTTGAATTTACCTTTTACATAAATGTGCAGTTGTCCATAATGGAAATTTACAATGAAACAATCCGAGATCTGTTATTAACAAATAGAGACGCATCAAGATTGGAGAATTCAACTAAGGGGAAAAAATACACAATTCAACGTGATGCAAATGGAAACATGCATGTGACTGGCCTGACCATTGGGAATGTTTGGTGCTACAGAGGTTTCCTATCTATTGTTATCCCTTTTGTTATCCCATGACTTTTACTAATATTGCTTTTTGTTTTTAGGTGGCAGACGATTAACTCATTCAGGGAGAGGAACTCTATAAAAAAAATGCATAATACTGTTATGGTAGTACGCTCATGCTTTACTTGTAAATTGAAAATATTAAGCACCTTTGCTTAAATAATATTGTGTTTGTTTATTTGAAACTAAAAATATGAAGCTAAAAGATGAAAAATTGAAGCGGTTTATGGGTTATTTATGATGGTTCATACTTGGGGTATACGTCACTGTTCACGTATACATATTGTTCATGATTGGGGTATACGTCACTGTTCATGTATACATATTGTTCATGATTGGGGTATACGTCACTGTTCATGTACATATTGTTCATGAATAGGGTAGAGCAGATGGTTCGTACTTAGAATATATGCCATTGTGCACGTATACCGCACTGTTCATGTGTACGTACTATTCATGATGGTAAGGTGGTTTATTGTCTTTTAAATAGGCTTGCACACAGCAAGAAACTATTCTATATTTTAAGAGAAGCTCAAAAGCATATCAGGACTGCTATTTCGTTATCTACGTCATTGAGGTTTATGTTTCATATTTTATTTAGTATGCTTCCGGGGTTCATATTCTGTAGCCTTTTAACCGTAAAGATGCTTGTTAGGTGTGATAAAACGTTTGGCAAATTGTGATTGTTGGTTGGTGGAAGAAAGACGAATTTTCATATTTTTGGGAAACATATGAATGAGCAATCATCAAGAAGTCATTTTATTTTTACTTTGCGGATATCAGGTGTCAATGAGGTATCTCAACCTTTTTCCTGGTAACTTCCACATGTATATGCCCTTCTGCTCCATCATTACAATTGACTAGAGATCTGAAAAACAAGTATGTGGTGTCATGAATTTGATTGACCTTGCTTGGAGTAACCGCCTTTCTAATAGTTGTTCAACTAGGGCCCGAATGAAAGAAACTCAAGAAATTTATTAGATGTTGCTAAAATTTTACTTTGGTTGTTTGTTTTAAATATGCATTTTAGGTAGAAATATACATTTTAGGTAGCTAATGAATTTCACTTGTGTTCAGGCCATTAACAAAAGCTTGTCAGCTTTATCTCATGTCGCTCATGCCTTGAAAACGAAGGAGAAGCATGTACCATTCAAAATTAACTCATCTTCTTCAGGTAAGTTTGAGGGACGTATGGATCATTGAGTTAAAATTTTCAATCTACAAGCTTCTTTTTATTAGCATGTGAACAGTCTTCTCTTTTAGCATAGGCAAGCCTTAACTTGGGAAAATACGTAAGAAAAAGAAAAGATTATTAGTTATGTCGTAATTAAATTTCAAGAGATGCTTTCATCTCTTGTCTATGGTGAAAGCAGACCATTCACTCATATGAGTGAAATTTCCTATAATTGACCAAAATTCATCTCAGAGGGAGAAAAATAAATGGCATCTTTTTCTTTCTTTTCTTTTATAAGGTTTATTTTAAACAATTTTCTGTACAATCATTGCTTATATATATATATAGTGTGCATGTGGACAACCTTCTCGAGACCTCAGTTTTAGTTCATGTAGTGTGCATGTGTGTGTGATTAATAAAAAATAAAAAAAAAAATTGCTCGCTACAAGTTTATCTTAAAACCTTCCAGATACCTTGAATGGTATTCGACAAATATCATAGACCTTATAAACTTATCTAAGAAGTAAGAGACTTTTGGCTTGACTTGTTGATCAGTTTGCTGTGGTGGAGCATCTAAAGTCGCTAAGTTTATGTATTAGCTGTTCGAATCTATTCTTAGTAAATATTCTTTCTATAAATTTTTTTATTTTTAATTTTTTTGTTTTTTATAATTAAACTATTCTTACATGAGAGATCAGTACGTATGAAAAATGCACCAAAAAAGCTCTTAGAAAAGACTTGAGGGTTTACACTGATCCCACTTAAAACCTAAACTCCTTAGACTCTTATCACCTTTGTGACAAAACTTTCCTTAACATGAACAAATCCGCACCACCACACAAGCTACTCATCCTCCCAAGTAAAAATTATTAGCTCCACTATATTCATGAATAGTACCGTACACCTTATGTACAAGCCTTCGGCTCCACCACATTCATGAATAGTACGTACACATGAACAGGGTGGTATACGTGCACAATGACATATATTCTAAGCACGAACCATCTGCTCTACCCTATTCATGAACAATATGTATACATGAACAGTGACGTATACCCCAAGTATGAACCATCACAAATAGACCATAAAGCGCTTTGATTTTTCACGTGAACAAGAGCATCTTTTGTAATTCTTTATATTTTTTCAAATGTCTTATCCAAATGTAAAAGGTATGGCACCACCCTCAATAGAAGAGGTATTCCAAACAATCTCTTCTTTCTAAAGTCTAGAAATATGAAATGCAGGTAAGCATTTTTATCATCCTGATATTGGCAGCTTAACTATTTGTTTGTCTACTTGAACAAAACATTTTGAATTTACCTTTTACATAAATGTGCAGTTGTCCATAATGGAAATTTACAATGAAACAATCCGAGATCTGTTATTAACAAATAGAGACGCATCAAGATTGGAGAATTCAACTAAGGGGAAAAAATACACAATTCAACGTGATGCAAATGGAAACATGCATGTGACTGGCCTGACCATTGGGAATGTTTGGTGCTACAGAGGTTTCCTATCTATTGTTATCCCTTTTGTTATCCCATGACTTTTACTAATATTGCTTTTTGTTTTTAGGTGGCAGACGATTAACTCATTCAGGGAGAGGAACTCTATAAAAAAAATGCATAATACTGTTATGGTAGTACGCTCATGCTTTACTTGTAAATTGAAAATATTAAGCACCTTTGCTTAAATAATATTGTGTTTGTTTATTTGAAACTAAAAATATGAAGCTAAAAGATGAAAAATTGAAGCGGTTTATGGGTTATTTATGATGGTTCATACTTGGGGTATACGTCACTGTTCACGTATACATATTGTTCATGATTGGGGTATACGTCACTGTTCATGTATACATATTGTTCATGATTGGGGTATACGTCACTGTTCATGTATACATATTGTTCATGAATAGGGTAGAGCAGATGGTTCGTACTTAGAATATATGCCATTGTGCACGTATACCGCACTGTTCATGTGTACGTACTATTCATGATGGTAAGGTGGTTTATTGTCTTTTAAATAGGCTTGCACACAGCAAGAAACTATTCTATATTTTAAGAGAAGCTCAAAAGCATATCAGGACTGCTATTTCGTTATCTACGTCATTGAGGTTTATGTTTCATATTTTATTTAGTATGCTTCCGGGGTTCATATTCTGTAGCCTTTTAACCGTAAAGATGCTTGTTAGGTGTGATAAAACGTTTGGCAAATTGTGATTGTTGGTTGGTGGAAGAAAGACGAATTTTCATATTTTTGGGAAACATATGAATGAGCAATCATCAAGAAGTCATTTTATTTTTACTTTGCGGATATCAGGTGTCAATGAGGTATCTCAACCTTTTTCCTGGTAACTTCCACATGTATATGCCCTTCTGCTCCATCATTACAATTGACTAGAGATCTGAAAAACAAGTATGTGGTGTCATGAATTTGATTGACCTTGCTTGGAGTAACCGCCTTTCTAATAGTTGTTCAACTAGGGCCCGAATGAAAGAAACTCAAGAAATTTATTAGATGTTGCTAAAATTTTACTTTGGTTGTTTGTTTTAAATATGCATTTTAGGTAGAAATATACATTTTAGGTAGCTAATGAATTTCACTTGTGTTCAGGCCATTAACAAAAGCTTGTCAGCTTTATCTCATGTCGCTCATGCCTTGAAAACGAAGGAGAAGCATGTACCATTCAAAATTAACTCATCTTCTTCAGGTAAGTTTGAGGGACGTATGGATCATTGAGTTAAAATTTTCAATCTACAAGCTTCTTTTTATTAGCATGTGAACAGTCTTCTCTTTTAGCATAGGCAAGCCTTAACTTGGGAAAATACGTAAGAAAAAGAAAAGATTATTAGTTATGTCGTAATTAAATTTCAAGAGATGCTTTCATCTCTTGTCTATGGTGAAAGCAGACCATTCACTCATATGAGTGAAATTTCCTATAATTGACCAAAATTCATCTCAGAGGGAGAAAAATAAATGGCATCTTTTTCTTTCTTTTCTTTTATAAGGTTTATTTTAAACAATTTTCTGTACAATCATTGCTTATATATATATATAGTGTGCATGTGGACAACCTTCTCGAGACCTCAGTTTTAGTTCATGTAGTGTGCATGTGTGTGTGATTAATAAAAAATAAAAAAAAAAATTGCTCGCTACAAGTTTATCTTAAAACCTTCCAGATACCTTGAATGGTATTCGACAAATATCATAGACCTTATAAACTTATCTAAGAAGTAAGAGACTTTTGGCTTGACTTGTTGATCAGTTTGCTGTGGTGGAGCATCTAAAGTCGCTAAGTTTATGTATTAGCTGTTCGAATCTATTCTTAGTAAATATTCTTTCTATAAATTTTTTTATTTTTAATTTTTTTGTTTTTTATAATTAAACTATTCTTACATGAGAGATCAGTACGTATGAAAAATGCACCAAAAAAGCTCTTAGAAAAGACTTGAGGGTTTACACTGATCCCACTTAAAACCTAAACTCCTTAGACTCTTATCACCTTTGTGACAAAACTTTCCTTAACATGAACAAATCCGCACCACCACACAAGCTACTCATCCTCCCAAGTAAAAATTATTAGCTCCACTATATTCATGAATAGTACCGTACACCTTATGTACAAGCCTTCGGCTCCACCACATTCATGAATAGTACGTACACATGAACAGGGTGGTATACGTGCACAATGACATATATTCTAAGCACGAACCATCTGCTCTACCCTATTCATGAACAATATGTATACATGAACAGTGACGTATACCCCAAGTATGAACCATCACAAATAGACCATAAAGCGCTTTGATTTTTCACGTGAACAAGAGCATCTTTTGTAATTCTTTATATTTTTTCAAATGTCTTATCCAAATGTAAAAGGTATGGCACCACCCTCAATAGAAGAGGTATTCCAAACAATCTCTTCTTTCTAAAGTCTAGAAATATGAAATGCAGGTAAGCATTTTTATCATCCTGATATTGGCAGCTTAACTATTTGTTTGTCTACTTGAACAAAACATTTTGAATTTACCTTTTACATAAATGTGCAGTTGTCCATAATGGAAATTTACAATGAAACAATCCGAGATCTGTTATTAACAAATAGAGACGCATCAAGATTGGAGAATTCAACTAAGGGGAAAAAATACACAATTCAACGTGATGCAAATGGAAACATGCATGTGACTGGCCTGACCATTGGGAATGTTTGGTGCTACAGAGGTTTCCTATCTATTGTTATCCCTTTTGTTATCCCATGACTTTTACTAATATTGCTTTTTGTTTTTAGGTGGCAGACGATTAACTCATTCAGGGAGAGGAACTCTATAAAAAAAATGCATAATACTGTTATGGTAGTACGCTCATGCTTTACTTGTAAATTGAAAATATTAAGCACCTTTGCTTAAATAATATTGTGTTTGTTTATTTGAAACTAAAAATATGAAGCTAAAAGATGAAAAATTGAAGCGGTTTATGGGTTATTTATGATGGTTCATACTTGGGGTATACGTCACTGTTCACGTATACATATTGTTCATGATTGGGGTATACGTCACTGTTCATGTATACATATTGTTCATGATTGGGGTATACGTCACTGTTCATGTATACATATTGTTCATGAATAGGGTAGAGCAGATGGTTCGTACTTAGAATATATGCCATTGTGCACGTATACCGCACTGTTCATGTGTACGTACTATTCATGATGGTAAGGTGGTTTATTGTCTTTTAAATAGGCTTGCACACAGCAAGAAACTATTCTATATTTTAAGAGAAGCTCAAAAGCATATCAGGACTGCTATTTCGTTATCTACGTCATTGAGGTTTATGTTTCATATTTTATTTAGTATGCTTCCGGGGTTCATATTCTGTAGCCTTTTAACCGTAAAGATGCTTGTTAGGTGTGATAAAACGTTTGGCAAATTGTGATTGTTGGTTGGTGGAAGAAAGACGAATTTTCATATTTTTGGGAAACATATGAATGAGCAATCATCAAGAAGTCATTTTATTTTTACTTTGCGGATATCAGGTGTCAATGAGGTATCTCAACCTTTTTCCTGGTAACTTCCACATGTATATGCCCTTCTGCTCCATCATTACAATTGACTAGAGATCTGAAAAACAAGTATGTGGTGTCATGAATTTGATTGACCTTGCTTGGAGTAACCGCCTTTCTAATAGTTGTTCAACTAGGGCCCGAATGAAAGAAACTCAAGAAATTTATTAGATGTTGCTAAAATTTTACTTTGGTTGTTTGTTTTAAATATGCATTTTAGGTAGAAATATACATTTTAGGTAGCTAATGAATTTCACTTGTGTTCAGGCCATTAACAAAAGCTTGTCAGCTTTATCTCATGTCGCTCATGCCTTGAAAACGAAGGAGAAGCATGTACCATTCAAAATTAACTCATCTTCTTCAGGTAAGTTTGAGGGACGTATGGATCATTGAGTTAAAATTTTCAATCTACAAGCTTCTTTTTATTAGCATGTGAACAGTCTTCTCTTTTAGCATAGGCAAGCCTTAACTTGGGAAAATACGTAAGAAAAAGAAAAGATTATTAGTTATGTCGTAATTAAATTTCAAGAGATGCTTTCATCTCTTGTCTATGGTGAAAGCAGACCATTCACTCATATGAGTGAAATTTCCTATAATTGACCAAAATTCATCTCAGAGGGAGAAAAATAAATGGCATCTTTTTCTTTCTTTTCTTTTATAAGGTTTATTTTAAACAATTTTCTGTACAATCATTGCTTATATATATATATAGTGTGCATGTGGACAACCTTCTCGAGACCTCAGTTTTAGTTCATGTAGTGTGCATGTGTGTGTGATTAATAAAAAATAAAAAAAAAAATTGCTCGCTACAAGTTTATCTTAAAACCTTCCAGATACCTTGAATGGTATTCGACAAATATCATAGACCTTATAAACTTATCTAAGAAGTAAGAGACTTTTGGCTTGACTTGTTGATCAGTTTGCTGTGGTGGAGCATCTAAAGTCGCTAAGTTTATGTATTAGCTGTTCGAATCTATTCTTAGTAAATATTCTTTCTATAAATTTTTTTATTTTTAATTTTTTTGTTTTTTATAATTAAACTATTCTTACATGAGAGATCAGTACGTATGAAAAATGCACCAAAAAAGCTCTTAGAAAAGACTTGAGGGTTTACACTGATCCCACTTAAAACCTAAACTCCTTAGACTCTTATCACCTTTGTGACAAAACTTTCCTTAACATGAACAAATCCGCACCACCACACAAGCTACTCATCCTCCCAAGTAAAAATTATTAGCTCCACTATATTCATGAATAGTACCGTACACCTTATGTACAAGCCTTCGGCTCCACCACATTCATGAATAGTACGTACACATGAACAGGGTGGTATACGTGCACAATGACATATATTCTAAGCACGAACCATCTGCTCTACCCTATTCATGAACAATATGTATACATGAACAGTGACGTATACCCCAAGTATGAACCATCACAAATAGACCATAAAGCGCTTTGATTTTTCACGTGAACAAGAGCATCTTTTGTAATTCTTTATATTTTTTCAAATGTCTTATCCAAATGTAAAAGGTATGGCACCACCCTCAATAGAAGAGGTATTCCAAACAATCTCTTCTTTCTAAAGTCTAGAAATATGAAATGCAGGTAAGCATTTTTATCATCCTGATATTGGCAGCTTAACTATTTGTTTGTCTACTTGAACAAAACATTTTGAATTTACCTTTTACATAAATGTGCAGTTGTCCATAATGGAAATTTACAATGAAACAATCCGAGATCTGTTATTAACAAATAGAGACGCATCAAGATTGGAGAATTCAACTAAGGGGAAAAAATACACAATTCAACGTGATGCAAATGGAAACATGCATGTGACTGGCCTGACCATTGGGAATGTTTGGTGCTACAGAGGTTTCCTATCTATTGTTATCCCTTTTGTTATCCCATGACTTTTACTAATATTGCTTTTTGTTTTTAGGTGGCAGACGATTAACTCATTCAGGGAGAGGAACTCTATAAAAAAAATGCATAATACTGTTATGGTAGTACGCTCATGCTTTACTTGTAAATTGAAAATATTAAGCACCTTTGCTTAAATAATATTGTGTTTGTTTATTTGAAACTAAAAATATGAAGCTAAAAGATGAAAAATTGAAGCGGTTTATGGGTTATTTATGATGGTTCATACTTGGGGTATACGTCACTGTTCACGTATACATATTGTTCATGATTGGGGTATACGTCACTGTTCATGTATACATATTGTTCATGATTGGGGTATACGTCACTGTTCATGTATACATATTGTTCATGAATAGGGTAGAGCAGATGGTTCGTACTTAGAATATATGCCATTGTGCACGTATACCGCACTGTTCATGTGTACGTACTATTCATGATGGTAAGGTGGTTTATTGTCTTTTAAATAGGCTTGCACACAGCAAGAAACTATTCTATATTTTAAGAGAAGCTCAAAAGCATATCAGGACTGCTATTTCGTTATCTACGTCATTGAGGTTTATGTTTCATATTTTATTTAGTATGCTTCCGGGGTTCATATTCTGTAGCCTTTTAACCGTAAAGATGCTTGTTAGGTGTGATAAAACGTTTGGCAAATTGTGATTGTTGGTTGGTGGAAGAAAGACGAATTTTCATATTTTTGGGAAACATATGAATGAGCAATCATCAAGAAGTCATTTTATTTTTACTTTGCGGATATCAGGTGTCAATGAGGTATCTCAACCTTTTTCCTGGTAACTTCCACATGTATATGCCCTTCTGCTCCATCATTACAATTGACTAGAGATCTGAAAAACAAGTATGTGGTGTCATGAATTTGATTGACCTTGCTTGGAGTAACCGCCTTTCTAATAGTTGTTCAACTAGGGCCCGAATGAAAGAAACTCAAGAAATTTATTAGATGTTGCTAAAATTTTACTTTGGTTGTTTGTTTTAAATATGCATTTTAGGTAGAAATATACATTTTAGGTAGCTAATGAATTTCACTTGTGTTCAGGCCATTAACAAAAGCTTGTCAGCTTTATCTCATGTCGCTCATGCCTTGAAAACGAAGGAGAAGCATGTACCATTCAAAATTAACTCATCTTCTTCAGGTAAGTTTGAGGGACGTATGGATCATTGAGTTAAAATTTTCAATCTACAAGCTTCTTTTTATTAGCATGTGAACAGTCTTCTCTTTTAGCATAGGCAAGCCTTAACTTGGGAAAATACGTAAGAAAAAGAAAAGATTATTAGTTATGTCGTAATTAAATTTCAAGAGATGCTTTCATCTCTTGTCTATGGTGAAAGCAGACCATTCACTCATATGAGTGAAATTTCCTATAATTGACCAAAATTCATCTCAGAGGGAGAAAAATAAATGGCATCTTTTTCTTTCTTTTCTTTTATAAGGTTTATTTTAAACAATTTTCTGTACAATCATTGCTTATATATATATATAGTGTGCATGTGGACAACCTTCTCGAGACCTCAGTTTTAGTTCATGTAGTGTGCATGTGTGTGTGATTAATAAAAAATAAAAAAAAAAATTGCTCGCTACAAGTTTATCTTAAAACCTTCCAGATACCTTGAATGGTATTCGACAAATATCATAGACCTTATAAACTTATCTAAGAAGTAAGAGACTTTTGGCTTGACTTGTTGATCAGTTTGCTGTGGTGGAGCATCTAAAGTCGCTAAGTTTATGTATTAGCTGTTCGAATCTATTCTTAGTAAATATTCTTTCTATAAATTTTTTTATTTTTAATTTTTTTGTTTTTTATAATTAAACTATTCTTACATGAGAGATCAGTACGTATGAAAAATGCACCAAAAAAGCTCTTAGAAAAGACTTGAGGGTTTACACTGATCCCACTTAAAACCTAAACTCCTTAGACTCTTATCACCTTTGTGACAAAACTTTCCTTAACATGAACAAATCCGCACCACCACACAAGCTACTCATCCTCCCAAGTAAAAATTATTAGCTCCACTATATTCATGAATAGTACCGTACACCTTATGTACAAGCCTTCGGCTCCACCACATTCATGAATAGTACGTACACATGAACAGGGTGGTATACGTGCACAATGACATATATTCTAAGCACGAACCATCTGCTCTACCCTATTCATGAACAATATGTATACATGAACAGTGACGTATACCCCAAGTATGAACCATCACAAATAGACCATAAAGCGCTTTGATTTTTCACGTGAACAAGAGCATCTTTTGTAATTCTTTATATTTTTTCAAATGTCTTATCCAAATGTAAAAGGTATGGCACCACCCTCAATAGAAGAGGTATTCCAAACAATCTCTTCTTTCTAAAGTCTAGAAATATGAAATGCAGGTAAGCATTTTTATCATCCTGATATTGGCAGCTTAACTATTTGTTTGTCTACTTGAACAAAACATTTTGAATTTACCTTTTACATAAATGTGCAGTTGTCCATAATGGAAATTTACAATGAAACAATCCGAGATCTGTTATTAACAAATAGAGACGCATCAAGATTGGAGAATTCAACTAAGGGGAAAAAATACACAATTCAACGTGATGCAAATGGAAACATGCATGTGACTGGCCTGACCATTGGGAATGTTTGGTGCTACAGAGGTTTCCTATCTATTGTTATCCCTTTTGTTATCCCATGACTTTTACTAATATTGCTTTTTGTTTTTAGGTGGCAGACGATTAACTCATTCAGGGAGAGGAACTCTATAAAAAAAATGCATAATACTGTTATGGTAGTACGCTCATGCTTTACTTGTAAATTGAAAATATTAAGCACCTTTGCTTAAATAATATTGTGTTTGTTTATTTGAAACTAAAAATATGAAGCTAAAAGATGAAAAATTGAAGCGGTTTATGGGTTATTTATGATGGTTCATACTTGGGGTATACGTCACTGTTCACGTATACATATTGTTCATGATTGGGGTATACGTCACTGTTCATGTATACATATTGTTCATGATTGGGGTATACGTCACTGTTCATGTATACATATTGTTCATGAATAGGGTAGAGCAGATGGTTCGTACTTAGAATATATGCCATTGTGCACGTATACCGCACTGTTCATGTGTACGTACTATTCATGATGGTAAGGTGGTTTATTGTCTTTTAAATAGGCTTGCACACAGCAAGAAACTATTCTATATTTTAAGAGAAGCTCAAAAGCATATCAGGACTGCTATTTCGTTATCTACGTCATTGAGGTTTATGTTTCATATTTTATTTAGTATGCTTCCGGGGTTCATATTCTGTAGCCTTTTAACCGTAAAGATGCTTGTTAGGTGTGATAAAACGTTTGGCAAATTGTGATTGTTGGTTGGTGGAAGAAAGACGAATTTTCATATTTTTGGGAAACATATGAATGAGCAATCATCAAGAAGTCATTTTATTTTTACTTTGCGGATATCAGGTGTCAATGAGGTATCTCAACCTTTTTCCTGGTAACTTCCACATGTATATGCCCTTCTGCTCCATCATTACAATTGACTAGAGATCTGAAAAACAAGTATGTGGTGTCATGAATTTGATTGACCTTGCTTGGAGTAACCGCCTTTCTAATAGTTGTTCAACTAGGGCCCGAATGAAAGAAACTCAAGAAATTTATTAGATGTTGCTAAAATTTTACTTTGGTTGTTTGTTTTAAATATGCATTTTAGGTAGAAATATACATTTTAGGTAGCTAATGAATTTCACTTGTGTTCAGGCCATTAACAAAAGCTTGTCAGCTTTATCTCATGTCGCTCATGCCTTGAAAACGAAGGAGAAGCATGTACCATTCAAAATTAACTCATCTTCTTCAGGTAAGTTTGAGGGACGTATGGATCATTGAGTTAAAATTTTCAATCTACAAGCTTCTTTTTATTAGCATGTGAACAGTCTTCTCTTTTAGCATAGGCAAGCCTTAACTTGGGAAAATACGTAAGAAAAAGAAAAGATTATTAGTTATGTCGTAATTAAATTTCAAGAGATGCTTTCATCTCTTGTCTATGGTGAAAGCAGACCATTCACTCATATGAGTGAAATTTCCTATAATTGACCAAAATTCATCTCAGAGGGAGAAAAATAAATGGCATCTTTTTCTTTCTTTTCTTTTATAAGGTTTATTTTAAACAATTTTCTGTACAATCATTGCTTATATATATATATAGTGTGCATGTGGACAACCTTCTCGAGACCTCAGTTTTAGTTCATGTAGTGTGCATGTGTGTGTGATTAATAAAAAATAAAAAAAAAAATTGCTCGCTACAAGTTTATCTTAAAACCTTCCAGATACCTTGAATGGTATTCGACAAATATCATAGACCTTATAAACTTATCTAAGAAGTAAGAGACTTTTGGCTTGACTTGTTGATCAGTTTGCTGTGGTGGAGCATCTAAAGTCGCTAAGTTTATGTATTAGCTGTTCGAATCTATTCTTAGTAAATATTCTTTCTATAAATTTTTTTATTTTTAATTTTTTTGTTTTTTATAATTAAACTATTCTTACATGAGAGATCAGTACGTATGAAAAATGCACCAAAAAAGCTCTTAGAAAAGACTTGAGGGTTTACACTGATCCCACTTAAAACCTAAACTCCTTAGACTCTTATCACCTTTGTGACAAAACTTTCCTTAACATGAACAAATCCGCACCACCACACAAGCTACTCATCCTCCCAAGTAAAAATTATTAGCTCCACTATATTCATGAATAGTACCGTACACCTTATGTACAAGCCTTCGGCTCCACCACATTCATGAATAGTACGTACACATGAACAGGGTGGTATACGTGCACAATGACATATATTCTAAGCACGAACCATCTGCTCTACCCTATTCATGAACAATATGTATACATGAACAGTGACGTATACCCCAAGTATGAACCATCACAAATAGACCATAAAGCGCTTTGATTTTTCACGTGAACAAGAGCATCTTTTGTAATTCTTTATATTTTTTCAAATGTCTTATCCAAATGTAAAAGGTATGGCACCACCCTCAATAGAAGAGGTATTCCAAACAATCTCTTCTTTCTAAAGTCTAGAAATATGAAATGCAGGTAAGCATTTTTATCATCCTGATATTGGCAGCTTAACTATTTGTTTGTCTACTTGAACAAAACATTTTGAATTTACCTTTTACATAAATGTGCAGTTGTCCATAATGGAAATTTACAATGAAACAATCCGAGATCTGTTATTAACAAATAGAGACGCATCAAGATTGGAGAATTCAACTAAGGGGAAAAAATACACAATTCAACGTGATGCAAATGGAAACATGCATGTGACTGGCCTGACCATTGGGAATGTTTGGTGCTACAGAGGTTTCCTATCTATTGTTATCCCTTTTGTTATCCCATGACTTTTACTAATATTGCTTTTTGTTTTTAGGTGGCAGACGATTAACTCATTCAGGGAGAGGAACTCTATAAAAAAAATGCATAATACTGTTATGGTAGTACGCTCATGCTTTACTTGTAAATTGAAAATATTAAGCACCTTTGCTTAAATAATATTGTGTTTGTTTATTTGAAACTAAAAATATGAAGCTAAAAGATGAAAAATTGAAGCGGTTTATGGGTTATTTATGATGGTTCATACTTGGGGTATACGTCACTGTTCACGTATACATATTGTTCATGATTGGGGTATACGTCACTGTTCATGTATACATATTGTTCATGATTGGGGTATACGTCACTGTTCATGTATACATATTGTTCATGAATAGGGTAGAGCAGATGGTTCGTACTTAGAATATATGCCATTGTGCACGTATACCGCACTGTTCATGTGTACGTACTATTCATGATGGTAAGGTGGTTTATTGTCTTTTAAATAGGCTTGCACACAGCAAGAAACTATTCTATATTTTAAGAGAAGCTCAAAAGCATATCAGGACTGCTATTTCGTTATCTACGTCATTGAGGTTTATGTTTCATATTTTATTTAGTATGCTTCCGGGGTTCATATTCTGTAGCCTTTTAACCGTAAAGATGCTTGTTAGGTGTGATAAAACGTTTGGCAAATTGTGATTGTTGGTTGGTGGAAGAAAGACGAATTTTCATATTTTTGGGAAACATATGAATGAGCAATCATCAAGAAGTCATTTTATTTTTACTTTGCGGATATCAGGTGTCAATGAGGTATCTCAACCTTTTTCCTGGTAACTTCCACATGTATATGCCCTTCTGCTCCATCATTACAATTGACTAGAGATCTGAAAAACAAGTATGTGGTGTCATGAATTTGATTGACCTTGCTTGGAGTAACCGCCTTTCTAATAGTTGTTCAACTAGGGCCCGAATGAAAGAAACTCAAGAAATTTATTAGATGTTGCTAAAATTTTACTTTGGTTGTTTGTTTTAAATATGCATTTTAGGTAGAAATATACATTTTAGGTAGCTAATGAATTTCACTTGTGTTCAGGCCATTAACAAAAGCTTGTCAGCTTTATCTCATGTCGCTCATGCCTTGAAAACGAAGGAGAAGCATGTACCATTCAAAATTAACTCATCTTCTTCAGGTAAGTTTGAGGGACGTATGGATCATTGAGTTAAAATTTTCAATCTACAAGCTTCTTTTTATTAGCATGTGAACAGTCTTCTCTTTTAGCATAGGCAAGCCTTAACTTGGGAAAATACGTAAGAAAAAGAAAAGATTATTAGTTATGTCGTAATTAAATTTCAAGAGATGCTTTCATCTCTTGTCTATGGTGAAAGCAGACCATTCACTCATATGAGTGAAATTTCCTATAATTGACCAAAATTCATCTCAGAGGGAGAAAAATAAATGGCATCTTTTTCTTTCTTTTCTTTTATAAGGTTTATTTTAAATAATTTTCTGTACAATCATTGCTTATATATATATATAGTGTGCATGTGGACAACCTTCTCGAGACCTCAGTTTTAGTTCATGTAGTGTGCATGTGTGTGTGATTAATAAAAAATAAAAAAAAAATTGCTCGCTACAAGTTTATCTTAAAACCTTCCAGATACCTTGAATGGTATTCGACAAATATCATAGACCTTATAAACTTATCTAAGAAGTAAGAGACTTTTGGCTTGACTTGTTGATCAGTTTGCTGTGGTGGAGCATCTAAAGTTGCTAATAGAGGTGACTTTTCGGGTACCCGATATCCCACTGCCCTAAGGATCGCATGAGCGAGATCCTCAAAGCACTTGTGAGAGATTGGTTCTTTATCTTGGTGAATAACGGTTGATTGTTTGACTGACTTGCCCTTGCTGAGCTGGGCTACTCTTCTTGTAGGATCACTAACTTCCTCACTGCTGTCGTCTCTCATTCTTACTGGATCTATCATTAGAGCATCGTAAGGTACGTCAAGAGTAATTATATATCAAAAATAAAATATTAAATATTCCACTAGTGGATTTCTTCAACTCCGAAGAAGGATCATTCTCTCAAACTCAAAAGTCTTGCGTTTTGTGCATAGTGTTAGTCAGACTAATGCAAACACAAAAATAGCGAACAGAAAAAAGATTGATTCAACTATTAAATGTTCAATGCAAAATCAATTATGCAAAAGCAAAAAGCATTAGCATTATGTGGTTGCGGGACGTTAGAAAATTCAAATACCGCGTACCCATGCGCTTATCATCTCATTTCGTCATCGGCACCCCCACTGTAATTACAATACAACTAACAACTAGCCGATAAGTCAACGATACAACAAATAAAAAAAGAAAGACGCCTTCACACTCTGAGAAAACAAACAGAGACAAAGGATTATTGCTTGCTTGCTGATCCGACTAAACTTATCAGATTCCTAGATTTTTTTTTTTTCTATTGATTCTTATTGTTGCTGCTGATTGCCGATATATATTGGATATTCGATTAAAAAAAAGAAACATAAAAGAAAAGAAGTGGAAGCACGTACTCGTCGTATGAGTGTTTTCAGAGATGATGAGTAAGCACTCGGCAGCAAGTGTTTCTCGCTCCGATAAAAGTATGGGTTTCTTTTCCAAGATCAAGGTACTAATTTTTCTCTGGATTTTGTATTTTGTTTATCTTTATTCTTCTTCTTTTAGATATTTTTATTGATTTTTAATTTATTTTTTCGCCTAAATTAATTGAAACACCAACCATATGCATCATCTACTCTACGTCTACTGTGAATACTTAGATTAATGCAGAGATACAAGATTCATTTTGGTAAAATCAATGCGTGGTTTTTGTTTTGTTTATCTGCTATCATGGTTTTGAATCTCGGTAACTAGTTAGTCTTTTTAAGACTTCCAGAACTCACATCGATGAGTTTTTATTGTCATTGTATTCATTCATTTCAATTTGTGGCAGAATTCTACTTGTTTTAGTTCATCATCATCCGACACTGGAAAAGGAAGAAGTAAGTCATCAAGTAACAAAGTATCTCATGGATATCACTTAGTAGAAGGCCAATCTGGTCATGATATGGAAGACTACCTTGTTGCCGAATACAGAAAAAAGAAGAATCACGTGCTTGGTCTATTTGCTATCTTTGATGGTCATCTTGGGGATCGTGTACCTACTTTTTTGAAAGACAACCTTTTCAACAACATACTTGAAGAGGTGTGTCCCGCCCCATCTCCATTTTACCATCAGTTCTACATTTTCCTGTTACAATCTGTATTCTTTGAATTTTCATGCTTGTAAACTATTATTAATTTCTTATTTGGATGGATACAATTGCTGCTTTTCATTTAACTTTAAACTAGACCTTCAATCAAAATGCAATCTGGTACATGTTGTGGCTTTTGTCTTTGTCCGTGTAAATATTGCTACTCTTTAGGCTAGAGGGTCGGCCAGGCATATTACCACACTTCAAAATCTGTTTCGGTTATCCGCATGCTTGTTTCTATCTTTTCTACGTTTCAAAATTTTCTTGTTGCTCTACTTGCTGTCTTAATCATCAACTGTTTTTCTTATATTATGCAGTCAAATTTCTGGAAAGACCCTAAGGCAGCAATAACGAATGCTTACCGCTCAACAGATCAGTTTATATTGGAAAACTCTATGCAATTAGGGCCTGGTGGATCAACTGCAGTTACCGCAATCGTTATTGATGGCAAAGATCTATGGGTGGCAAACATAGGTGACTCAAGAGCTGTTGTGTGTGAGAGGGGCTCTGCCAATCAAATAACAGTGGACCATGAGCCTCATGCTGAACGAAGAAGGATTGAGAAGCAGGGTGGCTTTGTGACTACTCTTCCTGGTATATATGTCAGCTTTCATACAATTTCCTGTATTCAATTTTCAGGCCAGATCCAACTTATTGCTTTTTTCTTTTCAGCCAGCCATTCTTTCATTCACGTTGCATGATGAAGGTTGAGTGGTGTGGTTAATTTATAACTTCGTTATGGCTATCGAAAATAGTAGGGCATGTTTTCAAGTTTTGACATAAGAGAATAATTAACTTTTTTGTTGGGATTTATCTAGCATGATGGTGTTTGGAAGTAAATGACAGTAATAATATGCTAAGGGATTAGCTTGATCGTCATAAAAGTGTGGAAAGCAAGAGCCAGTTTCCATTGAGTATGAATTTTCAATGACCATTTTAGTTCATTGTTGGCATGGCATATATTCTAAAGCTTGTTTAGATAGAATACTGAGATTCAGATTCCTTATTGATAAGATTAAGTCCTTCAGAAAGCTACTGCATTGATCCAAAGCCAAGGTTATCCAAGTATAGTCCAAGGAGCATATAATGTGTAATTTAGAATAACTTCAATAATCACTAGTTATGAGATTTTATCCAAATTCTATCACAAAACTTCAAACGTATTATAATTTTGAAAACTTTTTTTTTTAATTGAATGTAAATGCCCCCAAAATTGTGTTTTTTTTAATTATTATTTTCAATAAGCAATCAAGTATGTACCTATTTGACCATGATAAATGCGAGTCACCTTTTCAATACATTCTACAATAAGTTCACAGCTTACTTTCCCTTTGGGCATATATCCCTTTTTAATTTCAGGATATTCCATGTTCTTATCAATAAAAGAAAGTTTACAACTTGAAAGAGAAAGTTTAATATGCATTAGCTTGAAAGTTTATGACTTATGATCAAGGAATTGGTCGACAAATAAAAACTTCAGTCATTACCAGACAGGCACATTCCTTCAATAGATTGTTAAAACTAACTGTTTAAGTTTAAAACTAATGCTGGAACTTGTGTAATTCTAATCATTTTAGATCCTAATATCTCCCTGAATGACAGAACCTTCTTTTAGCAACCAAAAAAAAAAAAAGAGAGAGGGGCCCTGCATTCAAAAGGAAAAATCAATCAAATAGTTCTTTAACTTCAATTTTTTTTAATAAAAAATTTGGGTACAATTGCTAAAAGGCCAATTCTTGTTTCAGGTGATGTGCCCAGAGTTAATGGTCAACTTGCTGTTGCACGTGCTTTCGGGGATCAAAGTCTTAAAGCACATTTAAGTTCAGAACCTGATGTAAGACATGTGCCAATAGACCCAAGTATCGAGTTTGTGATATTGGCAAGCGATGGATTGTGGAAGGTCAGTTGTTATCATAGCATATGGACATCTCTTTGTCATCCTTCTGCTTGATCTTCATCCTATATTACATATCTTGGCTAATCCATTGAATGCAGGCTTAAAGGTATCCAGTTTTTCCTCAAGTATGGACTGACCTGACATTCTCAATGACCAGCATTATTTTTAACATCTTTGTGGCACTATGATTAGACCATGTGGTTCAGAGCAATAAGCTAGCCATCACCTTTGCTTACTGTGTATGGTTTAATGGATGGGGCCACTGGGAAGTATATCATGTGCTAGCCAATAATGTAGAGAGTCTATGAGAATTGAGTTGAAAGATTTTGCCTCACTATGATGTAAGGCTAGGTCTTTGTGCGCTAGGTCTTTGTGCCCTATTCTTGAAACCTTTTTTACATTGAATTTACGCTTGACCGGACTCTTAAATTGCCAAACAGGAACCAACGTTTTGCAAATCTTATTAACCACAGAATTTAGTGAGCAGTGCCAAGACACTTGAATTTCTGTTTATCACCTCTGGCACAGAAGAACTATTATTGATTATGATAAAATGTTGATTCCTTTTGTCTATAGATGTAACTTTACAATAATTTGGTGCATTGCATATTTTAATTGTTTAAAAAAGCAATTGTACACTACAGGGAAGTATATGACAATATTTCATATGAAAGTCGTGACCCCTGTTTTAGGGGTGAGGTTTTGAAGCCTTTTGTTTACATATTAATGGCATTACCTATGAAAATTGCATAAAAAGCAGTGTTGGTTTTGTCTTTGCCCGCTGTATGCAGCAACTGGATGAACATATAATGAGATGGTGTTTTATGATATATGATATTACATTTGGTTGAAAGATTGTAGTACAATGATTGGTTTGATTTGTCAGCAGGTTATGAAGAATCAAGAGGCAATTGATCTTGTGAAACCCATAAAAGATCCTCAAGCAGCAGCTAAACGACTAACAACTGAAGCATTGGCAAGAAAGAGTAAAGATGACATATCTTGCATTGTTATTCGTTTCGGATAATGATGCCAAAAGCTCACACCGATTACCTCATAAACTTGCAGCTGGCTGAATGATTTGTCTAGAAGATGAAAATGGAAGCAGAACTTGGGTCAGAAAACCGTTATGTACGAAATAGCTTTCTTGATTGAGAGCAGTCGATATAAATGGTAGTGTGATGCATTTTTTTCCCTTTGTTTTCTGGTCCCCAAGGGAGGAAAATTTGCTAAATAATCGTATCAGCCACTTGCTTGCGTTTAATTGTTATGGGGGCCGGGTGCGATTAATGAGGGTAGTTTGTGTTAATATGATTCGGAAAAAGAAAATATTGGTTCTAATTGTGTGTATACGTTGTGGGGTGTGCGTATGAATAGTATAATATAGTATAATATGCAACTCCATGCTATATTGTCAAATATCTGGCGGAATTTTTTTTTAATATTGATTATACATCCGATTATTGATATTATATTAGATATTTATAATTATTATTATAACAGATAATTATACTAATATTTATAATCAGACATATAATTAAAATTATAATATTACATTAAATTTTTATGAAGTATTTTGTTCAGATAAAGGACTCTCACAGAGAAAAAAAATTTTTATTCTACATTTCTACTCGTATTACTCGTATTTCGCCAAAGGAAAAAATTTACAAATTAAGGTTCAGCATGATTTCTGGCGGAACTGAAGTGCCTCTTGTGAAATATATGCAACCGCGTAAATCGCTAAGGATTTACCTCTGTAGTTAATTTCCACGTTGATGAATTGTTGTACGAAAACTATTGATTCTTGTCAGATGTCTCTCAAAGTTGTGAAGAATTTGTATAATATGATGCAGTCAGGCTGTATTGAGCGGGCAACAATTATTAGTCAACATTAAAGTTTCAAACCAATAAAATACGATACACTTAAGTGTTACGTTTTACAAATTTGTTTAGGTAGGAAAGTGTTCAATTATAAAGATACCTAATAATTATATGACATATCATTTAGGATGAAATTTAGAGTAAAAAATTTAAAATAAATTAATTATATTATTCTTACCAATTAATTAATAAATGCTATGTCTTTTAGAATAATTTTTTAAAATAAAAAATTTAAGATGTATAGTACTATCCAATAATTATTAGTCAATAGCCACAAAATATACGGAAAAGTTAATGAAATTTTCCAAACAGTAATGATAAAAATGGTTTTAACGGGAATCAAATTAGACCAAGACAATCGCGCAGGCAACGCAAGCAGCTGTTAACATCTTAATTGGAATGGTTCGTTCATATAATGAATAATGAAATAAAATATTTAATGCAGTGATTAGTGATTATTGCTGATAACTAAAAGTTAGAAAAATGGGAGGTGAACTAATTTCCCACTCCGGCGAGCCTCCGCGTCTTGGTCAAGAATGTCGGTATCCCCGCTCTCACTCCCACCTCACATGTCTGTCTATCTATCTATTTGAATCAATTCAACCGGCCCCGCTTCCCCGGCTCTACATCTACTAATGATGGGATAGATTTATGATCTTTTTAGCTGGCAGTACTCGTTGCGACATATGTTATTATGGTCATTATTATGTCAGTTTGGATTCGGCATGACTATTGAATACTCTCTTACAAGATCAAATAATAACTCCATGAATTCAATCCTTCACCAGGAATAAATACTAAGCGATCATGGACAGTTTAGAAATTGCTTCCAATACCAGCAATATTTATCATTAGTCAGTCTGGCAGAAAAGCATTCATGAAAATTTGCAGTGGGGCTGGGGCTGGGGCTGGGGCACGTACGCATATGTTATGTTGGTCCAATTTTGAATGAATTATATTGTGCATGCATGTTTTCTAAAACATTAATTTGATTATGTGATAGTGTAATGATTTGTCAGCTAATATTACAAATTAATGGTGTGTTTAATTAACGGAAATGGGAATTAAGAAGTGGGAATGAATGATGTGTTTACTTATTTAAATGATAATTGAAATGAGAATTGAAGTAGTGGATCCCACTTAAAATTGGAGAGAGATAAAAATGAGAATTTTATTTCCTAAAGTAACCATATTACCCTATCTAAATTGTAAAATTTTCATTATATCCTTCCTTATATTATTTATTTATTATTATTATTATTATTTAATAATTTATTATTGATGATGATGATAAAAAAAATAGTTACTAATAATAATAATAATAATAATAATAATAATAATAATAATAATAATTACAATTATTATTAACAATATTATTGTTATAATAAAAATAATAATAAATAATGACAATAATCAACTAAGGTTAGTTTAGTAACTTTTAACAATTCATTCTGATTACAAGATAAAATAAACACATCAATAGCAATATAATTCATTTCAATTCCGATTCTCATAGCTAAAATAAATAATTTATTCTTATTCTCATTCCCTATTCTGATTCCAGCCCATTCCTATTCCATTTCATTCCTATTCTAACTCATTCTGATTATTAATTAGTAAATGCACCATAAGATAATTTAATTTTTCAAGTTTGCAACTTGTGTTGTGAGAGTCGACAGTCAAAGTGAAAATGAATGGACAGAGACAAACTGGCAATAAAGATTTTAAATTAATGTCTCATCGAGAAACCTAAACACATTGTATTCAGGACGTATTGCCTGATGAAGTACTTAACTTAATGTTTACGAGAATTTATAAGAACAATCGATGGATTATCACCTTATTATACACAATTTATTAATTAATAGTCGTAAAAAAATTTTAGTTTATATGTAATAAGATCCAATACAAAAGAAACTATAACCGATCATGATGATGAGGAAGTATTTATGTGTGTTATTCGTTAGGGAACATAAGAGTATCACTAAAAAGAATCTTCTTATTTTATTCTTCAAATACTTACTTTCCTTACTATTTGATAAATAAGAAAATAAAAGAATAAATCCAATCCCAAAGACTCTTTAAAAATAAATTTATATTATTTTAATTAATTTTTTCTTGTAATTACAATAAATTATAATTATAACACTTCTC
Organism: Murraya paniculata; assembly: GCA_030449075.1. NCBI lineage: Eukaryota > Viridiplantae > Streptophyta > Magnoliopsida > Sapindales > Rutaceae > Murraya > Murraya paniculata. The sequence continues at coordinate 442,262 of JAEVFN010000099.1, read as the reverse complement.
ACTTTTTAAGAATAATGAGATAAAAAGTAATTTAATATTAAATTAGAGGCTAAAAAAACTCTTTAAATAAAATTTTTTAAATAAGATATATTTTTTTTCTCTTCAATATTAAAGTGAGAGAAAAATACTGTATTACAAAAATCTCATTTGAGTAGTCTTTTAAAACTCTTCTTCTTATGTGACTCTTCAAAGAAGATGTAACATCTCATTTAAAGAACTTGCTGATGATGCTATATCAGAAGCAAGCAACCTTAATTAGAAAATTAATTAAATAAATAATACTGCTTGATTAATTAGAAAATTAATCAACTGTTGGAACCAAGTCCGAACAGTTGACTGTAAAAGACCGGGTTATGCTTATGCCCGTCCCCAGTGATTGTTGCGATTAAATCATGAAATACATTTAATGATAAATTAACTAGAGTCTTCTCCTGATGATACCATTGCAGTTAGTAATAGGGGATTACAGGGGGAGGAGGAGATGCATATGACACTCCTGTTATAGGTGGCAATGGCGTGTTATCATAAGGAGGAGGTGGAGACGGTGGTGGTGGGACTGCATATGAATGGTAGGAGGAAGGTGGTGGAGTTTGGTGATGCCATGAAGGTGGATTATCATGATGACTCGGTGGTATTATGTCAAAACCACTTGGAGGTGGCGATGCATGATGATATGCAGGAGGTGGAGGTGGACTTCCTTTCGTTGGTGGGTAACACTCTACCGGTGCTCGTGGAGTTGCTGGAGCTACGGGGTGCTCATCTCTCGGTGGAGGTGGAGGGGGCGAGTGAGCATTATAACTTGGGGCAGGCACCTCTGCAGACTCTCCAGGTGGTGGTGGCGGAGCCATATGCTGTTGATAAGGTGGTGGGCAGTACTCAACAGGCGATGGTGGCGGAGGTGATTGCTTAGGTACGTAATAAACCGGCGGTGGGGGTGGCGGTACATAATGTGTACTTGGAGATACTTTCTTTGTAGGTGGCGGCGGAGTATTATGGTAATGACTTGGTGGTGGAGGGACATGTTCGGGCCTGGGGGAGACATTGTGCACTGGAGGAGGCGGTGGTGGAAGATGCGTTCTTGGTGACTCCTTATGAGTTGGAGGTAGCGGTGAAGGTGGTGAGTGGACTGATTTTGGAGGAGTATTAGCTGATGGTGGTGGAGTAGGATGTGATCTTGTTGAAGGTGATGACTTTGAAGTAGGAGGCGGTGGTGGGGATGTTCTAATAAATGGACCAGGAGAATTGGCTGGACGTGGTGCCGGTACTGGCTTTACAACAGGAGGTTTTCTCTTTGGTGGTGGTGATGATGATGATGGAGGTGACGATCTTGGGCTTGTCACAGGTGCTCGTGAACCACCACCGCCAACGCCACCACATTGCATCTTGCTGCAGTCCGCGGGACGCGCAGCCTCCGAAGAACATTCTTTGGAAGAACGGTGATCGACCTTGCTAGGAATGCAATTCTTGGTTCCATTGCTGACCACCACCCTTCCTCCTCCAGCAGCAGCTGCACAACTTGGTGGTTCTCCTGTGAAATAGTTGAATGAGTAGGTGAAGTTCTGCAAGTTTGGAAGCTGGCACACACTGGATGGTATAACTCCTGTGAATCTGTTGTGAGCGACATTCAGCTGCTCCAAGCTCTTCATATTGCCAATGCTCGATGGTAGTGAACCCTGAAGATGATTGAAGCTCACATCAAACACTGTCAGATTCTTAAGCATTCCAATCTGAGGAGGCAAACATCCCGTCAGATTATCATTCATGAGAATGATCTCGTTTAATGTTTTGCCCATCTTTCCAATGCTACCGGGAATACAACCCCCAAGATCGTTGTTGGCAAACACCAACACAGAAACAGGAGAGTTCCCAAGATTCTCAGGGATTCCAAACCGGAACCTGTTGTCGTTGAGGAAAATGGCATCTAGATCCTTGTCAAATAGCTTCGACGGAACCGAACCTTCAAACTCATTGAATCGAAGGTCCAAGTACTTGAGTTTTGGAAGAGAAAGAAACACCTTGGGAAACTTGCCAACAAAGCGATTGTTACTAAGATCGACCTCGTACAGCAGCTTCAAGCGGTGGAAAGTTGTGGGCACTACTCCGCAGAATCTGTTGGAGTTGATATGGAAGATAGCAAGATCTGTGAGTCTGCCGAGTTCGGGGGGAAGATAGCCAGCAATATCTGCATGGTTGAGGTCAATGCTAGCAACAACCCTGAGAGAAGGTGAATTGAATGGAGATCTTGCGCAGAATACTCCCATGTAGGAGCATACAGCTGGGCCATTCCAGCTGGCTGTAAAGTTAAATGGGTCTGAAAACATGGCTGCTTTCCAAGCTTGCAAAGCAATGTAAGCTTCGCGTAGTCTCGGATTTTCGAACTTGAGATTTGGATCTACTACTATTTCTGACTCTTCATCTTCATGGGAAGGGAAAGGGGAAGCGGCCGAGCAGATCCGGAATAAGAAGAAAGATGAAGTTGAGGAAAGCAAGAAAAGAATCAAGAATAGACGAGGAAAAGACATTATTGGTTTTGTGGTGTGATAACAAGAAATGGCAGCAGGCAGAGCCAGAAAGAAGAAACTCGCATGAAGAAGCTGGTAGGACTAGGAGAGTATCTTTTTCTCATGAAATAGTAATAATACGCTGGAGAGAGTTTGTCTTTGCCATCTCCATCTCTCTATGATTTGTTTTATAAAGCCCTTCCTCTTTTTCCCTGGGTTGCCGGTGGCTTCTTTAGTCTGTTTATTTATTTATTTTTACCTGACTCCCTGTGTTTTGTCCCTTTGTTTGTTTTTTGTTTTTACTATTGGTTTTGCCGCAAAACGACATTGAACCTGCTTAGGGCATTCATTTGAAAATTTTAATAATGACATGATGGCACGTCTAGTTGGAGATTTAAAATTAAAGAACAAAACCCCATTGAAAGAGTCATTGTTGATGATGATTATTCAGCTTTTGTAATTATCAATTTGAATTTAAGAACGTGTCAGCCACTGCCTTTATCTGTTAACCCAGTTACTTGACCTAAGTTGGATACTCTGATTCATAGAAGTTAAAAAAGTTGGAACCGTATTTTGTCATTTAAAAATCACCGCATATTATTCTACATACTCTTATTACATATGCTATTTATAATGCCAAAACGAAGCAGATCGGCAGGCAACTGTAATCAAAGCAGCATGGCAGTTTATTATTTATTTAATTATTTGTACATAAGAAAAAGGACATGCATGCCTGATGCTTCAGATTCAGCCTTCAGCTCTCTAAGGCAAAGCCATCATGCTCTTTAGCATCAAGTAACGCGGGCTTATGATATAATTGTGTTGTGCCTGACAGTTTGTATTGCTCCATGTAAAATGTACATAATTTGAGACTACAACAAATAAAGACCAATGCTTCTTATTGTTTGATACAAGACGATGTGCTGCTTGCTTCTTATCAGCTTTATTTGTTACCAATCAAGGCCCAAGTTATCCAATCTATGACTTCTCTCTAAATTTGCAATAAAAAAAAGTCTCAATTTTAATTAGTGTATGATAAAAGATCCTGAAGCTTTGAATAACAAAACCAGCTGAATTTTACTTGTACAGTGGAGAGAGGATCTCATGTGCCGATGTACATATAGTAAGTGAACGCATTTGATCTCACAGTTGTTTTAATTCAAGTATGCCAGAGAGGACATGGGTCCCACAAATACACCGTCTGCACGATCTTTTAAGACCTTTTAATTGCGGAATCATTTTCAAAATGAAAACGCGTTTGCCCTGTGAACAAGTTTTGGACTTTTTGATTGGGCATAAACTCGGCTCAGAGCTTTCCTTTCCCTTATGTTCAACTGAACGTGGCTGCATGAAATATGGTCTTGCTTTTATTATATGTACAGAACAATGAAGGTTGTACTGTCTACTTCAACAAAAGACATGTAAACATAAACTTACTTCTCGATGAGCACAAAACAATTCAAAAACATAACTACATAAAGAAGGATCCACTTCTGATCCCATAATCCAGCAATGGTTCGGATTGGATTACATAACAGTTTATTAAGTCAAGTCATCAAATTAAACCATCAACAATTGGTTTCTACATTTGGTCCAACTATTCTTCTTGTTCCCTGGATTGTGTGTACTCGAAATTCACAAATCTGACATTTCGTATGAGTTCTTTTAGTTCATTCAACTCAGCTACAAGCTTATAAAATTGGAGTTCTCAGTTCATTTGGCAACCACCACAGCAGTCCGGACTACTAAAGGGATCAACATGTATAAACACTAAACAGATACCAAGTTAGACAGTATCATTGAAACAAGAAAAACCAATTTGACAAATCTTATGTGGCATAATTCGAATCAAACATTTGATGATTTCTATGGGCATTTGTACGTAAATAAACAGAGAAGAATAAGCAACTAACTATTCTAATAAACTATACATGTATAAAGATATAAATCATATATGTCATTCTGTTAGACGCCACAATATAAGTTCATAAACAGTCACCAAAGTTTGTTGAAAGAAAACAAAACTCCCCAACTCCGAATTCCAGCGCCGTGTTAATTGCTAAGTATGCTATGAGGAACTCTCTTTCTGGATATGTCGATGACTAACTTGTTCAACTTTGTTAATACACAATTGCTTATCTTGCAAAAAGTGACACCAATAAGCAGTGTGCCTATATGCTTGCTTTTCATATAATATATCATACAAATGCATCAGGAGGTGCTTCTTCTGGAATCTGTTAAAAAAACAGAGATATTTGTCAGATAGCCACTCAAACTATTACAAGTACTAAACCACAAGAAGCACTAAGAAGTTAAAACCAATTTAGATAAGGGTGAAGTCAAGTAGTAATTCAAATGCAGCAGCAATTACACTTATTAGGCTACTATATATAATTTACTTTCCCAGTTCATCTGCTTTAAATAGAGAAATGAAATGAACACAAAATTTTACAAGGGAGATGGAAGGGAGCTGAGCTGTGAGCAAAGTTAAAATCACAACACACATTGTTGCAAAAGGAAAAGAAAAATAGTATATCTTAAATACTCTTAAAAGCAGAATCTCCTTGTAAATCCTACTTTAAGGAAATGTCCAAATAATGTTCTGTACCTCTCCAGGAATCCATTTCACTTTTAACCAAACACTTGTATCCCCCAAAACAGGTCCATTTTGCAAGTTCTTCCTGTAAAATCAGTAAGGCAAGCAAAATTAATTATTAGCACAAGAAGGAAATTTGAAATTCACATAAAGATGACTTTATCAACTCCAACAATAACACACTATATAAAAGTGTATGCTCATTTCTTAATATTCTATCAAAACAAGATACAGATAAATATAAACAAGGGAAAGCCAGTAAGAAAGATGCGATCTCCACTATTTTTATGTCTAGTGCTACAAGTAAATTAATGTAACAATTGAAGTTTCAAGCTGAAACCATTAGATTAGTATGGAGTCATTCAAAGGTTTTGAAATGTCTACTCATAAAAAATTTAGAAAGAGGTCTTCCATAAGTTTTAGATCAAAATTTGAACAAAAGAAAGTTAAATAATGATAGTTTCTTACATTCTGGAACTAAGAGAATTTCTAAATTATCAAAACTCTCAACTTACACCATCTGAATGTTTGTTGCTGCTTGTTCAGCTGCGGTTGAAGTTGAAACAGGCCCACCAGACTGGCTACCAAATGAAGGATTATGTGTTGCAAATACTGGAGTAGAAATTTTGTTGCTTCCAAAACCAACTACACCATTGTTGCTGAAGCTTGTCATGCCGGAGGAAAAGGGACTTCTGATTGCCTGGGTTGGAGGAAATTGGTTGTCAAAGGGACCTACCAAATGACTAATAGTCAGAAGCCAGATACAGACACATAACTGAACAATATATATAATAAAATCTTCATGATTGTACCAGCACTCGCTGATGGAAAATTGTTTGTTTCGAAAGCACTTAAAGTCTGGCTGGAATTTGGAAAGGAAGCTGGTTGGCCAAAGGCATTATTTGACGGTGTAGGGGGCCTGAGAATAATTTTAGTTAAAGCCTGGAGGCTAGGCTGGAAACAGAGTATCAAAATATGAAACTTCAACAATGTGTAACAAGAAAATAGGCAACAAGCAACAGATAGATTTACAGAAACATGAGAGCAAAAGTTCAAATGGTAGGAGCGATTCTTGCCTTGTACCAAAGCCCATATTAACCAATGATCCCACTTGACTAAAACTGGAGAGCGAAGGAGCAGCATTATTTTGAGGAGTAGGAGAGAATGCATTAGGAGAGGCCGCAGGAAATGGACTTTGGCTGGAAAGAGCAGAGTTGAAGGGCCCTGTATAGGGATTCCGAAGTAGGTTGTCAAACTTCATTAACTTGGAATTCAGTAAATTCCTCTCTCTCTCAACCTGTAGCAATATTTGTTCAGACAGTATTTGAAGAGAAAGTAATGCTTCCATTCACTAATTATGAGCATCTCTCATATAAAATAGACACAAAAGAAGCATACTCCCATGTAATACTAGTTAACAAATCATTCCCACCAAATGTACATTCCTTTTTCATTTTTTACCTTGCCGGGGAAACCGCACTTGGCTTCTTTGGCTTCAATGCTAAATAAATCAACAGCACAGAATGTGACAATTATTACTTCGCCATTTAAAACAAATTCCCTTTATTGGCTTTGTATAAAAAAAGTAATATGTAATACGCAAGCTACAGCGTGCTTCATGATTATGGGAGCAATGTACTTGTCTTAAATACTCATACCGGCTGCTAAATTCTAACGTACTATGCTGTAGAATTATAACGTTAAAATATGTCATAAACATTTGTGAACATGAAATAGCAGACAAGAAAATTATATGCCAGATTTCCTTACGATAGAATGCAAGCTCAACCCACGATTAGCATCATCATATGCTGCAGCTCGCAACTCTTCATAGCTGACGTCACCAACAATATCACATGGAGCACTGCAAACAAATAACTTTAAATTTAGACCATATGCAGTCATCTCAGATCATTCTCACTGTATCATGCATTGCAATTTCCAGCTTGCTACTTCATACTCGTTTGTCACATGTTTATATGAAAAAATACTGTAAGGAAGAAGAACAATCTTTGTTTCACCAAGTTACAAAAGTAATCGTATAAACTACATTTGAACCCTTACAGAACCACATTTGCAATGTGTCCACTACAGATTTGCGATGGTTAGATGAGGGGAAAGAAAGAAAACTAAACAAACTATCAAATCAATTTACAATGCCTTTAATTGCAATCCTCCTTGGACAAATACTTCATCTCATAAGACACACATTTTACTAATAAGCATGTTCACTGATCATCTCCATATTCTTCCAGCAAGTTTAAAGCTATTGTTTTGAAAATAACGAATTCACCAAGACGGCCGATATTCTGACTTTAAAATATCAGAGAAACTTGCAAGAACAATTCACTAACAACTTTATTTCTCAGCAACACATAAATTCAAAGCCAAAAGAGTTACAGCAGCAAATAGGACCAAAATTCCAAAACTTTGAATTTCAAATGACTCTGAATGACACAATAAGATAAGAATACTTTTTCCAATGGCCGTAGCACGTAAGCTTCCAAAGTGGCCTCTCGAATTCAAAATCTTCCACAATTACACCTTTGCAAGAGTCAGGATCTGTGCACCTTCGATAAAACACAATTTACATTCTATCAGGCATACTACTCAAGTTAGAGAAGACTGGACAATTTAAGTGCAAAGATGAAAAGAAAGAGAAGCATAACCACTGAAGCTGCAACAAGTACTCACTTATGATTTGCTGACTGGGGTTGATTGTCAGGTTGCCGAGATGCTGGAACGCCACCACTAGTAATGGGTGAGAACCGGGTCCATTTGTTTTCAAAAGGCTGATCCACAGATAAATATAATGTCACTACGGACTAAACAGAGATGAACTAAAGTGTTCAAAACTTGAACTCAACAAATAAATAATGAAAACTTGTAAATCTAGCATCAATGTCAATGACAATGATCATTTATAAAAGCAGAACGATAGACAGCTTTCTAGCAACTACTAGCAACATGTTTAGGAGAAGAACAAACCTTAAATTGCTTCTGTTTGTCACCAAAGTTATAGTTATTGGTCCCTTTAGACTGAGGGTTGTTCTGAACCCCAAATCCGAAAAGATTGGGCTGCTGCTGAGAGGCATCTTGGGTGCCAAATGCAAAGGCATTAGGTTTAGGCTGTTGCTGAGTAACGTGAAGAAATTTACATCTTTCACCATACCGACAACTGCAAGAAGAGAAGCAAAATTATTTATTATCCCTACGAAAGCAAGTTGTTATAGTGGTCATGATTGATTCTTAGTTGTCGAAAGATAAATAAAATTTTTTATTTATTTAAAATAAAACTGATGAAATAACCCGCCACGCTGAAAGTTTCTGCAGTGTTCTTTCTTCTTGTATGGCATCATCTTCTTGAGTTCTGATTTTTGAAACTGAGGTGTGTATTGTGCTAAAAGCTTTTCGCTTTCCCCGGCGGCAACGCTGCTCTTTCGCTTTTTATTTGCAGTAAGTGTATCTGTCTTCTATATTGTCAATGTAAGGGCTTTATTTTATGGGCCTAAAAGCCTCAAACCCGCTTTGAAAGGCAGTTTTACACAATTGTAAGAATAATTATATATCCCATGGCCTTTGTGTCCATTTAATATGACTTATTTAATAAATATAAATATTTATTTAATTTTATAAAATTTTTTAATTTTTTTGTTATTATTTAATTATTTTTTTAGTAGATTTTTTGAAGATTGAATAAGTTATTTTATTTCAATTAATAAAAATTTAAATTTTAAATTTTTAGAAGTAGAGATTGAAAAATTCTTTTAAAATATTAAAAAATCTAAAATATCCTTAACTTATTTCATAATCTTATTTCATTTTTTTCATAATATAACTTTAAATAACTTATTAATTAAAGTAATTTTATAATTTTTAATAAAAACTCTTATTGACAATTAAACAACTAAAGTTTTTTTAATAAAAAATATACTTGTTTTAATAAACAACTAATATGTTTTTTTATTTTTTAAATGAGAAAGTAGATCAGAGATTACTATGTGGAATAGTGGCTGTTTATATGATCAAATTACAAGTTATAAAACCAACATGTACGCATGCATTCATGCCTAAGTGACAACTTAATTAATTATAAAAACTGTCCTTGTTTAGATTGTGATACAATCCATCACTTAGAAATATTTAGTCAAAATACAAGGAATTAGTTTAATTAACTAAACTAAAAAAGGAGAATCAATTAAAGACCAGCTTCTGTACAACAGTAACATTCACACGGCTAGCTAGCTAATCAAGTTAATTTAATAAATTACTAAACGAGGAGCTTAATTGATAATTAAGTGGTCTAAAAAGAGCAGCTGGTGGCCGTGGCACAGTTCTTCCAGCAGGATATCAAACCCTTGAACCCTGGTTCTCTAGGCCGTGCAGTGTCCCTTTCTCGTCTTTGCAGAACTTTTACAAACTCATCTGGGCACATACTCCCATCTCGATTTGTATCAAACACATGGAATATAATGTCCACCACATTATCAGTGATGGAGATGCCACACACCTGTTTCAGTATCAAGAGTTAATCAATTAAGCAATGCCATCACCATTCATATATTCACCACCAAGAGACATACATATGCTACACCTAGCTACAAAATTAATAAGCCTAGCTAGCCCAGTACTTGAACTTTCATGTTTTGGGGAAAAAAATTGTTAGAACATTGATGAGATAAAAAAATAAATATACGTTGAACCTGTGATGCTGCTCTTTGAAAATCCCTTTTTGTTAACACCCCATTAACTTTTCCGTAAGTGAAAATGGCCAGGGACAAGAACTGCAGCTGTTTTCGAAGTTCAGCAAAATCTTTAAATTCCTTATATGTAATCCGAATGAGTCTGAGGTTTGGTTCATTGCCTATTTCATCAACCCGATCAAGCAACTGGTTTATTTGGCTAAGGTCAGCAGATGCCACTAACGATAACGCAAAATCTTTTGCTGATATAGTACCGCGTAGTTTACAGTCATAATGTGCAAACTCCAACCGTAAAATCTGCAACAATTGTTTGAACATAAACATATGATGATGATAATAATAATAGTAGGCATCATTTTCTGTCATAAAATGTAAGATAATTAAAATTGCCATACACACACGCGCGCACATATTTTTTTAAGCTGAAATCAAAGTCTACTCTATCATGCATACTTCTTCATGCAACTCTCTAAGGAATTGGACAAATCTTTCATGTTGCAGACACGTCTGGCCATCTTTGCCAAAGAAGTATTCAATAACGCCCCCATTTTCCACAGACTGATCCGGAGCTTTGAACCCAACTCTGCGTCCATCTCTATGGGAAGCGGCTTGTTTGTTTTTGGATCGCATAAAATTCATCACTTTCCTGAACTCCTCCCTGTCTATCTCTCTGTCAATTAATTGACATAAAAAGAAGCATCGAACTATTAATAATACAAATTCCCATCAAATCAACTTATTTAACACTATATGTACATAATTAATGACTCACCCGTTGTTGTTAAGGTCAAACATTTTAAATGCTACTGAAAAGCTTGATTCTGGAATGCTGAGTAGGGTGACAAACAAATTGTATCTGCAGGCATAGGCATATAAAATTAGTTAAGAAACATAAAACAAATTAACATATGTGTAGATGTATGTATGTAATGGTATAAGAAGAATCACAATCTCATTCTCATCATTGCTTGTAGTTGTAAACTAGTCTCTTCTTAATCACAGAGACAATTAATTAATTAGTATTGGTTCTTACTCAGGGAAAGATATGAGACCATCATTGTTAGTGTCAAAAAGCATGAAAAATCTGGAGGGGGCACAGAGTAATTCCCCAGGTACCCGTTCGCCTCTTAAGAATCCCTCTCTGACTCGACTTGATTCAGATGGAGGAAATACAGGAACAATTGCTCGCATCAAGTCTGCTGGTGTCATAAGCACATCTCCCCCAGGGGTTTGAAATGATGCAAAATACTCGAAAACCTGAAGAGCAAGCAAAGCAAGAGATCATATTCATATTAGTAACTAGTAATGTATATATAATACGTCAATCTCCTAGCTTTATGGATGTCTATTAGCAATTTAATTAGAGAGTTTGTGCTACTAATCATATATGTACAATGCTGCATTTTTTCAAAATGATGAACATCAGTATGGCAACAAATTAAGAAAATATGTAACCAAAGGCCAATTACTGACAAAATTAACTAGCAAATGGGAAGAGGTTAGGGAATAGTGGAGCTAAAGAGAAGGAATGTGGTTGATATTTTATTGAACGTGCATGCATCAAGTTGCTAATTTTTATGATTTTTCACGTTCATGGTATTACAATCTCCAATGGCAGGTCAAATTTCAATAAGCTCTCTTGAATTGCTTTTGTCAATTAGCCATTAATTAATTGATTATCAAAAATTCCTGTTTCCTTGCAGCATATACTGATGAGTGGAAGTTGCTGGCATACCTTTTCGGGGGGACTTTGCATCCTTATCCGTTTTTCATAATTGAAAAACACTCTTCTCCTGTATGAATCTGCAGCATCGGAACAAAATGATATGTACATAGTTAACAACATCCTCTTCTCTAGTCTGATTTTTGAACTTCTTCATTCCTACCTGATTTCCAAGATCTTCATAGCTAATCACAGTTTAGCTCAGAAACTAAATAATCTTTATTCCATACGTATCTATCTTAATATAAACATTATGCATAACAAGAAAATGCTGGGTTGACTAAAGTGCATGGTTGGTTATAGCTATAACTATATGTGTGTGTGTGTGTGTGTCTGTGTCTGTGTCTGTGTCCACCAAATTTAATTAAGATGTGTTACAGTTACACTAGATAGCTACCTCCAAAAAGGAACCTGCGATTCTTCTCGGGATTAATAGAATGTTGAAACTGATCTTCATCTCCGACCCAAGTGTCTTTGGAAGAATCATTGAAAGACAAGATGGAATTTACGTTAGAATTAGTGGAAAACCAATACCCAAATCCCAAGCTTAATGAACCAGCTGCTGCAACTGCAACCAGTACCCCAGTCCTAGAAGAGACGATTCTTAAAAATGTCTCATCACCTTCATCACCATATCCAAACCCTCGCCATGAAGATGATAATGCACGGGCAATAATCAGCCTCTGATTATTATTATTATTATTATTATTACAATTATTATTGGCAAGAATGCGAGGGATCAAAGCTGAGGATTTTCTAAGTGAAGCCCCAGAAAACATAGTATATTTGCTTAATTAATTAATGTTAAAACTTTAATTTTTTTTTAGAATTGTTCTAACTGATATCTCAAACAGAGTGATTGTTGCACAATTAACATATTAAAGGATATCTCATAAAATAAAATAAAAATAAAAATAAAACTAAAAGAACATATTAAAGGATATATTACAATTTTTTTGAGAGACATGGATTGAAGTACGGATTGTTTTGACCGAGAAAGATGGATCTTTTTTTTTTCCAATTAATTATCGTTTTGACTGAGATTTTGCTTGTAACGGCTTTTTCAAAGGTTTTAGTCTGATATATATATTCCTTCCAGTGAGTACGTCAGTAAAACATAAAAAGAAATATAAAATTTAATACATTACAAACTGTATTTTTTTGTTAATGTATTAAAATTTATATATTTTTATATTTTATTGATATCTTCATTTTAATAAAGTGAGAATATTCTCACTAAATACACACACATATTTCAATGAAATTCTCACACTTTATTAAAGAGTAGGATTGCTATTACATCATATTGTATAGTAATATAAAAGGGATTATACTATTATATCATAGCATTTCCACACTTTGATAAAGTACATGAACCCTTACTAGATAATCATTATATATATCAGGTGCACGACTTTGCACATTGCAAGCTCTCATTGGAGGGCTATAGGCCCCACAATGCAGCTCCCTGGCCAAGTAGGAGCACACCACGCGCTAAGTTGCGAACCTGATAACAGTTGTGTATATATATATATATATATATATATATATAATAAGAGAATCTCTTAATTTATTAAAATAAATTAAGTGATGAGTTAAAAGATCAAAAAAACACAAATTTTACTTTATTAATGTAAAAAATTTCTTTATTGTAAAATTACTATATATATTATTAAGTTAGAGATCTCATGCTTCAATAAAATTCAGCTGAAATTTAATATTTAACAACTTGATAATTTGAGTAAATGCGGTTATACATCTCGAGTTTAGCCAACATTTATAATATGATCTGCAATTTCCAAGTAGACCGAAACGTGCTACTTTAAAATTGCATATCTCTTAAACGCACATATCTATCTCCTCCATAGTTTTTCATACTCAACATTTTGGTCTGACTGAAAAATCTAACAAAATATTGATAAAATGAATTAGAATATTGTGTGATATTAGTAGAAAAAAATAAAATAATCAATTAACACTATAACACCACATGATAATATAATTCATTTTGTCAATATTTTATCAACCTTCAGTCTCTTTGCATTTCCAACAACTATAATGGGGAAAAATCAAATATGAGAAAAAAAAAAAACACATCCAGTTCCTAAGTAACACATATCAATTGATTGTATTAACACTAATGTATTCTAGCATTTTTTTGCTGACTTACTATATTAATTCATAATTCCAAGAAGAAGCACAAACAAGAACATAAACATGATAAAACTATAAGGTAGTTTTTTATTCTCATACAACATAAAAGCTGTTAATGAATTAATGTTTCCTCTACCACCATACGTACTTGAAAGTTAGTTGAATCATGAACACAAAGTATAAGTGATCTACATATGTTGATACTTAATTTTTCCCACCTAGGTTCGAACCAAGTGCAACAAATGAAGGTATGCCTGCACACACAATAACAAACAAAAAGTGACGAAATGGGGCTGCAAAAAAGGGTTTCAGGCTATCCTAGTCTGATGTTTAAGTCAATGGCTAGAGAATTCGAGTTGAATCATAAAAATTGGAGTTCTAGTGAACTTACCTCTCTTTGATAGAGTAATTAAGTGAACTTACCTCGCTTTGATAGAGTAATTAAGCACTTATACTATACCACATTTTTAGGTGAGTGGGTCCTTTTATTTGGTCTCCTCTATTTTAGGAGGTCATGGGATTATGGTACAGTTGGGCTGATCCGCCCCAATGAAGAGAGTGAAGCATGTTTTAGGAGTAGAGGTCGTGCTCTTACCTTTGTGTGCTTAGTGGCTTTGTAGTCAACTTCTTCATCCACTTTAATTGTGTTTCCATGATTATCTTCTATTGATAAGCCTTATCCCTACATTTTTACTTTGTTGACTGAGTGTCTTTGGCTAATTCATGGCCCCGATTCTGGATTCCTTATTTCTTCCCTCGAGGGATCCTTACTACCCATTTGGTGGTCTGTATTCCCATCCTCGAAAAGTCTTTATTTCCCATCTGGTGGTCCTCAACCCTCAAAATAGTGCATTGACAAATTTTCTTATCAACACATGCCTCCAGTTCATGAAAAGAGAGTTTTTGAAATTCAAAAATCTCTTTTTGTGAAGTAAATAAGCAGCAAATCCATGCCTATACTCATTTTCAAGGCATCGACCCTTTGGTCTAACTCCTGAGTTCGCATGAGAAAATCCTTTTAACAACTGATTTTGTTTTACACGATTTTTCTTCTACACATTTCATGTTTAGGAGGAGAGACATTCCTCATTGCTTGAACTTGATAGATCTTAAAAGACTTTGAAGCATTACAGAGTCTGTTCCAACATTCCAGTGGAGCTTTTTTAAGTTGTATTGTTTTGAAGATATTGACTATAGCCACTTCTCAACAAGATGAAATACTTTGATGGTGATGTTAGAAGTTTCATTATTTAAAAGCAAGTGATGATGCATGATGAAGTTTCATCTTGTTCTGTGTTGAGGTAAGTTTATTTTATATCTAATTAGTCAACTCTTGTGCTTACTGTTTGCAACTGATTGAGATAGTATGTCTTTACTCTCCCACAGCCTCGATTACTTGCTTTAGGTTGCCTTTTATGTAACTCCAATTGAGAAGGATCTCTTTTTTTTTTTTTTTGGCTTGCCTTCTCTTCTTTTGTGCTTAGATGTCGTAATTACATGCGTAGATGGCTTGCAAATACGCTCAAGTAGTACGCGTTTGTACCTGGGCAGTTTGATCATTTTCTCAAATATTATTGTACCCTTTGGCGCTCTATAATTGACGAAATTTATTGAATCTGGAAAAGAAATCATTTTGAAGCATATATTCATATTTTCTCTCTAAAGATGTTTATACCAATTATGTAGGTGGTTATCATTTTGTAGCTTTTGTCGTTGCATTGCCATTCATTTTGGTTATCTGATTTGCAAAGATTAATCATACAAGTTCAATATATTCCTTTTTCTAAAGGAATTCTTTACACTTGTAGTAGTATATATGCACGCTTGTCTCTTGTTAAGTATTTTTCCATGCTTAAACTTCTAGTGGCAATTTTTTTATTGGCAATTGCATAGCTTCGTCTTGATGCTTCTTTAATTGGCATTCTTTGGATTCTATTCACCACACTTGCATGCTTACTTCTTTTGCTACACTTGCACTTGTCGCATTTGTCTTGATGCTTCTTCAATTGGCATTCTCTGGATTTTATTTGCCGCGCTTCCATGCTTACTTCTTCTGCTGCACTTGCACTTGTCACATTTGTCTTGATGCTTCTTCAATTGGCATTCTTTAGATGACTTTTGCATGTCCGATGGCATAATTAAATGGTTATCACATTTGGCAGTATGTCCCAAAACACACTTTTTACATAGCATCAACGTATGACCATTAGAAGTGGCTCATTTATGCCTTTTTTCTAAAGAGGTGGAAATCATCCACCTAAAGTCGCACAGGTGGCAATATTTTGTGCTAGGATACACATTTGCACATATTGTAATTATACAAGCTTGAATACCCTTTTGCACAAATAGTAATAACTCGTGCATGAATATACTTTTGTGCAATTGGCGATTATCTGTGGTTAATTTGCACTTTGCATAGATAGCAATAATTCGTGCATCATTTGCGGTTTATTCCGATGTTGATAATTTATGCTTTATTTTTAGTTCGTTCTAATGGCGATAATTCATGCGTCATTAGCACGTTATTCTAATGGCAATAATTCGTGCTTAGTTGGCACGTTATTTTGATGGCAATAATTTATGTTTAGTTGGCATATTATTGTGATAGCAATAACGCGTGCTAATTGTACGTTATTCTGATTACAATAATTTGTGCCTAGTCGATGCATTATTCTAATGGCGATAATTCGTGCTTGACCTACACTTCATTTTGGTGGTGATAAGTTGTACATAGTCAGCATGTTATTTTGATTGCAATAATTTATGCTTAGTCGGCACATTATTTTGATGGCAATAATTCGTGCCTATTCTACATATTATTTTAATGATGATAATTTGTGCCTAATCAACACACTATTCTGATTGCAATAATTCATGCCTAGTTAGCATATTATTCCATTGGTGATAACTTGTGCTTGATCTCTATGTTATTCTGATGGCGATGATTCGAGCTTAATCCACATGGTATTTTGATGGTGACAAATCACACCTAATCAGCATGTTATTTTTATTCCAATAATTCGTGCCTAATCGACACGTTATTCTGATTGCAATAACTTGTGCCTAGTTAGCACATTATTTAGATGGACATAATTTGTATTTAATCGCATGGTTGATTAGATGATGATAATTTGCACTTACTCACATCGTTGCTCCAATGGCACGATGATTCGTGCCTATTTATTCATTTGCGAGTAATTCATGCGTGTTTGCACTTTTGTTGATATGGGAATAATCCTCAATTATTTGTACATCTACTCAAATGGCAATAACTTATGATTATTTAACATTAGCCAGATGGTAATAATTAATGATTATATGTACTTTTGCTCAAATAGCAACAACTCACGATTATCCGCATATCACTCGTAGGATAATTGTCATAGTTACTTCCTATTGCTCGAAAGGCAATATAATTTGTGCTTACTTGCACGTTCCTTTGAAAAATAATCAAAAGTATTTATTTCCACTTCTGTTCATATGGCAATATAGTTTGTGTATACTTAAACACTACTAAGAGGGCAACATAATTCGTGCATACTTACACATATTATTAAACACCTACAGGAACAAATTTTTTAAGGAACAAGCTATATCTTGAGCAGTCCACATAATGCAAACCTTAGGAAAAAAAAAAAAAAGAGACAAATCCAACATGAAACTTTAGAATTTTTTCTATCTCAAGGAGCAGATCAAAACACAAATAAGAAAAAAATCTAAAAATAAATACCTAGTCAGCTGGTTCATATACCTCGCTCAAAGATACACAAGTAATCAAGGAATAGCTGAAAAAGAGGGAGTAAACTAAAGAAACCATCACTGACTCACAAAAACACTTGAAACGAGTGTTCGCGTGTAAAGTATGCATCATCTTTATTGTTCATCTGACAAATGTTAGAACTCTATTTGTTTGCCTAAAAGAATGCGAATCTGACTTGACATTCACTTATCTTAATTTTAAACACCAATTGAGGGCAGAAAACTTAGAGCTTTGTCAAGTATGAAGAAGTGAGTATTATTAAATCATATAGTTTATAAACCACTGATGTTTGCTTTATATAACGATTTCCCACTATTGAAGGGTGAAAAAAGCACAGGTACAAATAACATCCCTCATCTAAGAAAAGGCCAACAGGGTGCACTGCAAAGATAAGATACTTCCTATCTAGAAAGAGTGAGAGTAATAAAGAAACGAGAAAGCACTACTTTAATTTCTCCAAGTGTTGGATAGTTAATGAGAGTAAATAAAGCTTACATGAGAACAATGAAAAAGCTCCACCTAAGACTTAGAATTGGAATTCTGTAACGGTTACCTATATTACGAAGTTGAAACTACAATGAACGAGTTTTATATATCTTGTTGAGGAAAATTTCATCATCAAATTTCATCCTATCTCAACAGTTATAGTTTCCACCTTGCAACCAGCCAGACAAAGAGGAGACCACATAAGAGATATCACAATAAATCTTTCATGACTCACATATGGAACCCTCCAAATAGATTAAATCTCAAATCCTTTATTCAGCAACGTTATGATCGAACATGGGAAAAAAGTGATGTAGGAGTCAACGCAATCAAACAATATGAGTTTTGGTATTATTAAACTTATTTATAAGTTCTAATAAGATCGAAGCTGGAGAAATCGGTATGCTTACTTACCTAACTTGAAAGTCTTTTTTATTTTTTTGAAATATTTGTCTTTTTTACGTTATATGACATGTTGGAACAATCAACACATGAGCCAATTAACCTCAGCCGAAAGAGAAAAACAGACCTCTATGGTTCATTGTGTATTATATGTGTATTATACTTATTTTTCACTTAGAAATGCGAAATTAATTATTGGGTTAGTTAACTTTACTATAGATGTATAGCTTTTGAGAAAGTTTATGTTCTCTATTAAAGGAATCATTTGTTCTTACATGAGCATATACCTTCAAGAAAGATCTAGCATTATACAAGCCCACGTGTAAAGGTCAATTCTGACTACAAATGCAACAAATTATAAGTTTAATCTTAGAACTTCATGAGAGGATCGATGACAAATGTGCCTCGGATGACATGTTCAAGTTAAAAGTGAATTGCTATGGGAAATCGATAATTGATATGACTTTTTATTGCATCATTGTAATCAATAGCTATGTTGGCATAAACCCTCCTATTAGCACCAATTGTTGATACTTGTTTTTTTTTTTACCTATGATTGAACTAAGTGCAACAGATGAAGGTATACCTACACACACAATAATAAATAAAAAGCAGTAACATGGGACAGAAAAATAGGGTTTTCAGCGATCCCACTTTGATGCTTAAATTCCAGTTGAATTATAAAAATTAGAGTTTTAGTTAACTTACCGCTCTTTGAGAGAGTGAGAGAGTAATAGAGTATTTATACTGTTAATCACTAGAGTGTATATTTATAAAGGGTAAAATCATCATTTTGCATTTCAAATCTCATTAACATCTCTACTTTTATGTATTTAAATCCCTTAAACATTGATTGTATGAACTTTGTTATAATTTTGGTATTTTATATATTTCAAAGGTAATTTAGTCATTTCATGATTAACGAAAAATCAAAAGCAGAACAGATTACATTTATGAGCTCAGAAGAACTAAAACCCTAGAAAGAATATAAAAAGTAAAATCATAATTTTAGCTTTTTTAAGGGTCCTGGATGGCGAAACTGACATCATGAACCGACTCAGAAGCCTTGAAAACTTAAGGAATGACATAAATCAGGGTTAAAACTAACTACGATTGCATAAAACAAGATTTACAAAAGTCTGAATCTACTGTGGTATGATATATGCTAATTCAATAGAGCTGACTTTGTCTTAACTGATAATGTGACAGCATCCTATTTGACTGTCCTATGAGCTTACTGTAGACTTACGCACACTAAAACATGCCCGCTAAATTTGCATTGATCAATGATGTAGTATATTATTGGACCAAAAAAAGTGCGTATAATACATGCGCATGTATTGATTGACAAGCCTGTACACAAGTTCCATTCAATTAGAGCGTGCCACGGGGCACAATCTTGTGCATCTAAGTTGTTTTCATGCGATTGACATGATTTATCTTGTATTTCTACTTATTTTAATATCAATTACCATCTTACCCCTAATTCAAATATGATCAACTAATGTAATTTCAAGCTTGAGTTGAAGGTGAAGCCTCAATATGACCCATAGATATAATTTGGTAAGTTTATTTACTCTCCCTCTCTAATTTATATAGGTTTGATTTGATTCAATATTGACAAATAGTGTATCTTGTTTAGTATATACATGGTATTAGTATAAACCAACTTCTAGTGAAAGATCATTATTGTTTGGCAAGATGAACACTTTTCAATATTTATTAGAGAGAGACTTCCTTCTATTATGTATAGGTTGTCTTGACTCAATTTGAAGGTGAAGCCTCAATATGACCCATAGATATAATTTGGTAAGTTTATTTACTCTCCCTCTCTAATTTATATAGGTTTGATTTGATTCACTATTGACAAATAGTGTATCTTGTCTAGTATATACATGGTATTAGTGTAAACCAACTTCTAGTGAAAGATCATTATTGTTTGGCAAGATGAACACTTTTCAATATTTATTAGAGAGATAGTTCCTTCTATTATGTATAGGTTGTCTTGACTCAATGTTGACAGAGATTGAATATAAGTTATTTGTGGACGATCTTACCACATTGTCAATAGAAAGATTATTATCGTCTGGCACAATGTGTACTTGACATCACATTTAACAGAATATCATTATCATGTCACACAATGAGTGCTTGATACCATATTTATTAGAGTGAGTAGTGTGTTATCGCAAGCAACCAAAAATAAAACATATACTCTCTGAAAATATACGTAGTAGTGCAAGTAAGGATCGTTCCCACAGAGAGTATCTAATCTAGTTTTTTACTTCGTGAACAAGTGGTGTGCTGTCGCAGGCAACCAAAAATATCATAGGACAACCTCTGCAGAGGCACGTTAGACCACCCAATAGAGTCCAACACGTGTAAGTGTGGACAAATTGTATAAATGACACTCCCATTCGACTCCAAGCATGCGCCCAAGGCTCTAAAAATTACAAAAACCAAAAGACAAGAATATCCTTTGTGCAGAGAGAGAAGAGACCAATACAAATGTGCCAGGTGGCATGGTAGCCAAGCACTCCACAAAAGGAGCTCATGTTTTGTCTTTCTCATTCATTAGAAATACCTAGACAACACAAGGCAGGGGCTTTCTTTAACCTCTAGCCATCTCTATTACTAAGAGCTTGCTAGCTCTTAACCTCAAAGACCAACCCACCACTAACTTGAACATCGGAGCAGGTCACCGCCACTTACTGGCTCCACCTCTAACCTCAATTCTTCTTTTTGCAAGTTAAAAACAACCTTTCAAGCCAGCTCTCGCCAGGTTTAAACTCCATACAACCTCTCCACCTCTTCCATTCTTTCTCAAGCTCCACGGAAAGCCAAAAATAATCAACACACCTAGATTATGCAAGGCACTACTTCACTTAATAAAATTTATTGTATTTAGTTAGGTTTTTCCCTTTTTCTTTCACCCCAAAATATAGTTAAAACAGAAACATCTCTCTATGGGTGGTCCAATGCAATTGACATATGGAAGTGCAGCCTCTATCTAGTTTTAAGGAAGGTTAAAGTCCCAAGGTCTTCAAAATAGGTAGAAGTATCGATTTATTTGTCTTTCAAAGTGCTTTCAGTTTGGTTTAAAAAAAAAAAGAAAAAAAAGGGTAAGTGCTTTCAGTTTCTTACCACGATGTATAAGATCAAATAGTAGTGTAATCAAATAGTAGTGTAATTTTACGAGGTTCATTCTAGTAAATCACATTGCCCGAGTCACACAAAATCTATTTATTATAGTCTTTCCGTTTGGTTTTTCAAAAAATAATAAATTTATGTATACTGATGTCTTGAAGGCGATTGAGTGGGGATAAGGAAGGCAGGCAGGCAGGCATTCAGTAACAATCCAATCCAACCCAACTTCATTGAACAAAATTTTGATTTTGAATGCTCCACGCCCTCCTTGAGGCTCTTATCCTCCTGGCTTGTCATTTTTTATCTATTCTATGAAGCATTCATTTCATTTTTCAGCCCCACGCGGAAAGAAATATGTTCACGTAATGAGCACGAACCTAAGAATTTGGATCCTAACTCAAGTTGAAGTTTGATAATGACATGGGATCAACCTTTTGAAACATTTTGGTTTTGGCCATCTTCACTGTATTTCCGCACAAATATTCTGCGATTGTTGTTAGTCACAATAATGTAATGTGATGCTGTGTCATCTCACCTTTGCGGGCTCTTTGCCGTTTTTGAGTTTGGGAGGTGGATTGATTCTGCTTTTTAACTTTTACTCTAAGGGAAGGGTTACAACTGCATGAAGAAAGTGACATATATTATATGACTGATTCTTATCTGGTGAGTGCCATTATTCGTCATACAACACGTGTCCAGTTCCCATTTTGAGACCGTATAATGAGACCTATATCTAATAAGACCCACAGCTCTCCTAAGGAGAGTTGAACACGGGGCCCTTTGCTTATCAAATCGCGTTTCATTATGTGGATTCATCATGGTCAAGTTGATGTTGACTGCTCAACAACGATATGGAACTGATACTGTTTAGGCGATAAGCTAACAGTATTTTAAAGTTCCGTACTGTGGCTGCCCTGTTTTCTATTTTGATTTTCTAGTGCATATTACAGTAAGTACAGCATAAATCTCTCTCTTTAAAATTTGGTAAAATGTTCCTATCTTTATGCATTAGTTTGTTGTTTTTCAGAGATATTTTACCATAAAAAATAGATTTTGGATCCAATATGTGATCTTCTCTTATCAGATGCACCCATATATCAAGAAGTGGCCCCCAAATAAATAATTCATTATCTGATAGACAACACGACTGCACTAAGTCATATAAATAATTGTACTCCAGAATATTCAAGCCTAAAGTGTTTATCGCACTTTATTAGAAAATTTCTATTCAAGCCTAATAATAATCGACATAAATTAGAAAAAAAAAAGTTATAATCTTATAATACTCAAATATACAAAAGACAGAAAAGTTTACTACTAGGTTTTAGAAATTCGTAGGGAGTTTTATCTGGGCCTCCGGGGGATCAAGCCATGAGATTTTTTGTGTAAACACGATGCCTTCGCTCCCTTGCATAGATTACCCAGAAAATTAGAGACAGCATCACTGCTGCAGATACCATAAATAATCCAATGTAGATCCATTTAGAATGGCGCTGCAGACCAGGACAATGGTCTCTACTTATGTCTGTGAAAGTGTCGCGCACAAATGTACAGTCTTGCAGATTAACCAAGAATGGACCATAACGGTACAAAGCATAGCTCACATTCACAGCAGAAGCCATCTGATTGTGCAAGGTAGGAGTCAACCGGCCAGGAGTTTTACAAACCCCAGACGATGAAGGCTGACAAATATAGTTCTTCCATACCTGTTTCAAACAGAAGCCAATCCTATTTACAGTTCCTCCTTATTCCTTAAAAATGCATTTGGTAAATTGTGAAAAATGCTCTCAAGACATGGTTGATTTTAAGAGAATCGAAGAAAGGGTCACACAGAACATTTCCTTTTTCCACGCACACAGAACATATGAGGTCTTATTATGTTACACAATTCAATCACATTCACAGACACTTAAACTTTTTGAAAATAATCTTGCAAGCAACACTGGCATGCTATATAAGTTTAGCATTTTAAATTTCAATTATAGGCCTCCCCTTGCTGTCTGAACTTGCTCAAGTCAGTATTTTGAAACCCTTTCATCATCTATCATTTAAAATGGGCATACTCTATTGATCTTACCTCAGTAGCATTGCTGAAGTCCACCTCGCCAGCTACACATTGCCGATTTGTTAGATCAGAATTAAATGGGTTGCAAAGAACAGGCAACAATGGACCAGATTGATTGTAATATACTATTCCAGCTTGTGGTGGGAAGTTCCTGTTGACAACATTTATGATGATTCTATCAACCACAGAAACAAGTTGGTTAGTTACAGTCTTGGTCTGTTTTAAGGTTTCTTGGGCTGTTGCATTATCCACACATGGGAGTATATCATCTAGAGCTGTATGGGCAGTGGGGTTCTTGACCCATTCATCCATTGAGACACATGTATCTGCAACCACACTAGTAGATACGAGAAAACAATTTAGATCAAGAAATTATATAGTTCATAAAGATCCAGAGAATTCAGCAATGAGTTACATTAAACATTACTAGAAGTTAATGCTCAAACAAATATTACACTAGTTAGACAAATGTTGATGCCATAGACCCAGATAATTCTTTCGGGAGGAACAAGATGGAATCACACACATGTTTGTGTTAGCGCAAGAGAGAGTAAAGGGGCATGCAACATACTATCTTTTTTAATTTGAAGATTAAAATGTCCCAAAATAAACAATTTCATATTAACATTGTTTCATTTGATCATTTCTATGATTCCTTACAAGCCATATCTGCTTCCTTACATGCCACAAGCCTTTTTGGTATGCAGATATGGCTTCCAAGGAGATTTCAAAATCTGAATGATCAAAGACCAGAACAAAAGTTCACTAGAAGGGAAATAAAAGAATTCTTAAAATAAATAAGATAAAACTTACTTATGGAGGAGAAGAAATATGCCACACAAAATAAATGTGCCAGCGACCAAAATCCACCCAAGGATCACGAGGCTGCAGTAATGATTGTTTAAAAGAGTTCAAATAAATAGCTCTATATTGCTCCTGGAAATATATAATTCAAATTGCAAAAGAATGTGAAAAAATAGTCATGTTACTTACAAGTATACAAGACACTGCAATCCGAAAACAGAAAACACTGCAACAACGGTCACAATAATAACATAGATTAATTAGATTAAATAGTAGTCACCTAGAAGATTAATGGTTAGCCGTTCCACATTGAAATCAGGAAAAGAGAATACGACTTACAAAATCCAAGAAATGCAAGAAAAAGCATTACAGCAGCAATGATGATAAGAGCCAGTCCCCTGTCACGCACAGCCAAAAGATAAATAATTTTGATTATAAAAATACCAGGTATTCCAAGCACCACAAAGAGTTGAAAGAGCTATTATTACACGCTGTCCAGTGCATCCTTTATATCTTTTGAATTCTTCTTTGTCTGATAGGAAAGAGCGGTAGCAGAAGAGTTGATCTTCCGATCGATCTTGTCAATGTTGCTCTGAACATCAGGTGCAAGAGTAACAGAATTTACTCCAATTGTCTTAGCGGCAGCAAGATAATCTGACACATTTTGGAGGCTTTCACTAGTAATATTTGCTTGTTTCACAACATAATTAAGTGTATCTAATGTACTGTTGTGAAATTTCCCTTGACCAGTGTACAGAACAATGCATCCAACACTGAAAATTAACACCATCATTAAGATTGCCACCATACAGTTGTTTAAACTAAGCAAATAGTAAAAAGTGGAAGGAGGAGTGAAAGAGTTACATTGCAGAAATGGTGAAGAATACGAGGAGAATAAGCGAGACAGCATAGCATGTTCGAGAATAGCCATACGGCTCTCTTCGACAACAGCAAAAACAGAGGCATATGAAGCACAAAGACAGCCCAAAGACCACAAACCAGATTCCAGCAATAATAAAAAATGGAGCTGCAGTAAAACTGACAGACTGCATTTGAAAATAGGAATCAGAGTTAGAAGAAGTAACAATTAATCACACAATTAACTATTAGAACATGAATTACACAATTTGAGAAACGAAAAATACTGACATGAGCAAATTCAAACTAAAGACCCGCCCCCCCGGCCCGCCCAAAAATAAATAAATAAATAAAAATTATCAGACTATTGTGTATAACTAGGGGGGGTGTTGGAGGAATAATTCAAATTAACAGCTTACTCAAGAACAAGAACTCAGAAGGGATAAAAGGCTAAAATTCATCCTATAACATCAAAACGTACATTACAATATATAAGCAAACCGGAAAAACAACTCACAAATTTCACATAAGCACAAACAGATACCCAAAATCAGAACAAAAACGAGTTTATTTTGATTGATTACTTATGCTACAGTTAATTGCAAAACATCAGAAGCAGTATGGGTAATCAACACTGACATAGATGGGAAAAACTCACAGCCCAATAATGTTTATTGCTGATATTCCAACCACCCTTGTATTTATGAAAGTCATCAATAGGGTCTTTCCTTTGAGTTCTCTTCTCAGCCAAAATCAAAGTGGAGTTGTCTGTCGGTTCCTCTGCAAGATACCTCTTTAACTTCCATAACGACACCTCATCAGACTCTCTCTCTACATACGCATATACACCCACCAGTAAAAATGGAAACTTTTGCAGAACTAAAAAGAAAAAGAAAAATGCAATGTTTCCAAAATATGAGTAATAAATCAGAGATTAAAAAATAATAATAATGAAAATACCTGGGATGGGTACAACAGTATGGAAATGTAAATGAGGAGGAGGAGTTGCAGAAGTTTGGCGTGTGAAGAGAAAGAGAGAAAGAAAAATAACGAGAAAAGGAAGAAACAAAGGAGGGTTTGATCTGAAACATAACAACATTGTTTTGGTGTTGGGGTGGTGGTGTAACAGCAACACTGTCTGTAACTGTTGTGTTCCCTTGTGTAATCTTCTTTTTTTCGGTGAAGTGCTGTCTGAACAAAAGAACAACTTCAACCACGCAATTTAACGCCGTTCTATAATTGAGGTTGGAGCCGCGTTCCTTGGTTTTTCACTCTTAATTAACAGTTACCAAGAGATTTTTTATTCACTTATTGGGGTGGCCAGTGGCGATTCCTCCTTGGTGCTCACTCACTATCATTTTCTTGACCAAAATATCCTCACTACTATCCTACTATTATTATTATTATTATTTCCTTTTAGTTGCTTCGATTAAAGTTTAAGCTTTATGGGGTGCTTCGTCTTTTCGTTTCTTTTCTTTTGTTTCTTTATTTTCTCTTTTTCTTTTCTTTCAAGGTTTTGGAGAAGCTTGTGTATTGTATGTTGTTATACTTTAAAAGTACCTTCGTTTTGAACATGCTTTTGGATTGTAGCTGAAGCTGCTTTTGTTTTGGTGACGTACTCTTCACGAGTAGTGACTAGTGAGGTTTAATTTTGGAAAAAAAAAATTGAAATGTCATTGTTTTTATTTTTTATTTTCTTTTTACGTATTCATACATAACTGTCATTTTTTTATAAAACAGATAATCCTATCTTATTGAAGGGAAAATAGCACACCTACTTGAACCATATATTGAAGTATAAAAATATAATTTGTCCACACTTTTGGTTTTGGAACGTAAGACTTTTTGCTCTGTAACAACCCGATCGGCCCCCATGTGTGATGTGAGTAAAACAAAGCTTATTCATCATCTTTGAGAATCATCTTTGAGATTTTGGTAGTGGCAGTAATGTCTTTTTAAAAGAAGAATAAGCATAACAAGTAATTTCAAAACATTCCTAAAGCTCCGTAATTAATTATTCCTACCACTTTATAATATTTTTAGACAGGTTATGGCCAACTCAGAAACAGAATCATCAATATAAAATTTAATAGGGAATTGACGGCCTTTTTTTGCGACGGAATTACAAAATCATTATAATCATAAAGGATTGTAAAGCAGCTGGAAAGCTTTGGGAATTGATGGTTGTTGAGAGAGGGGAGATTTAATTTTTTTTAATAATCATTAAAAAAAACTTATATAATACAACAACAGAGAGGGTAAGGTTGGTAAATTAAGAGCTTGAATCGGGGTTTAAAGAATAAAGTGCAAGGTTAGACCTAGGCCGGACCCACAGACGGGCTTGTGTTGGGTTTGGACCGAGCTTGGACTTTTGTTTATTTTTTAAAAAATATTTAAAATTATTTGTAAACTTAAAATGAATTAATAATAATCAAGTTATTATAATCAACAATGAAATTAAAAAAAATAAATATTTCAAAAAAAATAAATAAAGAAAATAAAAGTTTAGAGATTTAATTTTTAAGTATTAGACTTTCTAATTTAAACACTTTCTTAATTAATTAACACCTAAAAAGAGAGTTTAGTATTAAATTTTTAAGCTTTTTTTATTCATTATTGATATATAAATTAGGGATTTAAGCTTTCTTTTTTCAATTATTTTTCAAATTTGAGTTTATTATTCTAATTTATAAATTCATTTTTTAAAAAATAGATTGCTTGGGCCTAGCCCGAACTTTTTCCCTAAGTGCTTGTACAGACCCTCATGTGGGAGGCTCAAGTCAAAGACAAAGGGAATGGCTAGCCCAACTTTTTTTACCATCCCTAAGAGAGAGGTTTCTTTTAAGTATGATTGCAATGATTGGCTTGACTTCGAACTTGATAAAATCATATTCTAATTCTCTTACTCAAATAAAAAATTTTTAATTTTAAAAAGTCTGACCCGACCCTCATCGGGCCAAGGTAGGGTTTGGGCTTTCCCCGAGCCCAATTTTTATTTTCTTTTTCTTTTTTTTTTGCTAATACGCTGTAACCGACTAATATATGTTATATATTAACCCAAAATTTAATTAGTTTGCAAATAACTACCCATCAATTAAAATAATAAAAATAAAAATGTAAGTTTTTATTTCTAACATCACTTTTTAATCTTTTATTTATAACATCAACCATAGTAAAAACCTTTTTAATTGAAAAAGAATAGAAAAAACCAATGCCTTCTTACGTCGTACCTTATAGAATGATATAATGGGTCCAAAATCGGGTTTGATGGACAAAGTGATTTGAAGTTATCAAGATTCAGTATATATAAATTTATTGAACATATGGTTCAATTCCGAAATCAAAGGTTTTTATTTTTATAAAAAGGGAAAAGAAAATAATAAGGTACTATTGATATATCATTCTAAAAATTTATATCGGTTAGGTTTAAGGTTACTAAAAAATTCTGAGCAAACCCTTGGGCCCGAAAATTAATTAAACAAAAAATATTATACACAAAAACACCCAGTCACCTTATATCTTGAGTCTTAACCCGCTTCTTAATCCCTAAAATTCAAACCTTGACTCGAATTTTGAGTCGGATCAATTGGGTCATGGACCGAGCCTGGCCATTTTACAAATATACACAAACAAATCAAATCCTAACCCCTCAGTGATTTTCCGTTCTCATCTATCTCCGTCAAGTCTCAATACTCATCTCTCTCAGCTAACTTTCACTTTCAGCTCCAAAATAATTAATTTTTGGTAACCATAAGGACGGTACAAAGCTGGCCTCAAGTAGTCAAATTAGGTAAAGCTTATATATGCTAATAGTAAAATAAATGTAATAAAAATATTTTATCCGCTTAAAGGATTTTCACATGTCAATCATTCTATTTGCCACGTATTGTTTGGCCGTATTAGTTATATGGATATAATTGTTCCAATTTGCCAAGTTTTTGGGGTCATTATATATATTTCTTAATAAGTTTAGATATTGGCAAATGGACAGTCAATGATGGTGAGTGCCTGAGTGATGACATGATTTCTTTTACAGGTGGAGGAGTTCGATGACAAGTTATAAATAGAGACACACACACACCTGATCTGCTCAATTAATTTGATAGAAACATTTTAATTTCTTTTATACAAGTTCTGGTATATGATATCCCTGTGGCGTATTTGTTTTTTTTTTTATTTCTTTCCTTGGATTATGTAGATAACATTATTTGATCTATATGTGACGAAGCATTCAAAGAAAAGGAAAATGCAACCTTTAGAAAAACTTGGGATTCATCTTTTATAATTGTTTTAACTGGATTTTGGTAGCACCAACTAAAACAAATAAATGAGTTTAAAAAGGATTCTTGCTGCCCTGCTAAGTTTGAGGTGTACTCTCGGAAGATGGAGGAGGATAGCAGGGAGATTTATGTGTTTGGCAAAGGGAGGTGAAAACAGGATGGGAATGACGATGAAACCATTGGGTTTTGGCTATGTAAACCTACAAAATAGAACAAACAGATATTAGAGATGGAGCCGCCAGTGGCCATCGACCATACTTCGACGCTCAAGTGAGATTTTTGGACAATAAACGGTGGCTTCAAAGTTCAAGAAACCTTGAAGCTTTAACAATTTCATTTTTGCTCTCAAGAGGAAGAAGATGAATTCAATGTTCAAGAAACCTTGAAGCTTTGACAATGGCATTTTTATCTAAAGGTTGCGACCATTGTTGGACTAAACCTTCAGCTTTTGTGGAGTGCGTTTGATGGATGTGGTGTTCATTTAATGACTGGTCTCTCTGAAATGAGGATATTTAGATAATTTGTCTTGTGGTCCTAAATAGCGGCACTTATGAGCTGGGAGATAAGGAAACCTCCAACCACTGTTTTGCCTCCATTGCTGGGCACATGGCAGCCTCCCGGCCTTGTGGTCCTATTGTTTTTTTGGTGGTACCAACAGAATAGCTGACGCGGCCTTTTTTCATTGTTTGGCTAGAGAATGTCCACTCTCATTGGCCCTTTATATTTAGCCAAAAGAAAATATTCTTATTCTCTCCCATAACGGTGTGCACTGTTCAAGTGTTGGCCCTAACCACCAATGTCTGGCGTCTGATAATACCCATTGATATTACTAATTCTATTGTAATTGCCCGTGACTACTCTTCTCTTCAAGGAGTTTATTTCTTATCTCTCTGTGAGCTATCTTGATGTCCAGTCAAACAATTTGACTTCCCTTAGTTGATCTCTTTACCACGTGTGCCTTAGTAATTAGCCCATGTCAGCATCTAAATTTTCCCTAAATAATAATTATTAAAACAATACACAGTGGAGGAGACATTTCATTTCATATAAATTATTAAAGGAAGATGTTGGTCCTAGTCACTATAACATTCGCAAGAAAGTAATTAATTGCGCCTAAAGAGGAAAAAGCAAATTAAAAGGTATTGTTCCTGGCCTTCTTATTAATTTCAGCTAGTTGCTCTGATGTCTTCAATGACAAAACTTCTTTTCCTTTCTTCTTGGATACTAGTTCAATTGCATCCCCAAATCTGTAAGTGAGAAGGAAGTCTTCCATCTTGATTTTCCACATATTGAAATCATTCCTACCATTGAACTTTTCAAGATCAACCTTAGGTGTAGTCATACTTGTTCCTGATCAAAATACCAAGCTCTGACACCAATTGTAGTGTCCCAATCTATGTATCAATCTAACAAGACCAAAACATACCCTAGATCTTGAACATATCAAAAGCAAGATGGACACACTGAAGATTGACTCCATAAAGAATCTAATCTAAACAAGAACAATTAATGGGGTTAATAAACAAAGACTTAACTGTAAACAATCACTATCAAGAGCAAAGAATAATTTACGTGGTTCAGCTGAACCAAGAATGGCACAACTTATATGCATGGGAGAAGCTTTTTTGAGAGTTTTATTGATTAACAATAAATGATGTTTTACAAAACTTACACAAGTGATTACAGAGAACAAGCAAGAACGATTTCTCACACTATTTAGTTCACAATGATGATCAAAATCTATTTCCTTATTCAATTATATAACTGCATCAATAAAAGACCAGCAAACCCAAATTGCATAGCTTGAAGACATGTAGATAAGGCTTAAACCAAACTGACTAAAGCCTTCTCACATGACCATCACGTGCATCACTTAAGTAATGGCCAAAACGACTTTAAGCAAGTGCCGTTTTTATATTTATGGATTATAAGTGGAGCACATGTTTTGTCTTGTGACTTTTAATTGCTATAGTCATCTCAAAATGATTTTGTTTCACTCTGCTAAGTTTGATTCACCACCAAGCTTCGCAGGAAATTTACAAAATTTCAATCATTGTGAGATCATCAATATAGCACCAAGGATATTTTTAGAATATACCAACAAAAACTGTAACTTAGTGGTGGCCAGATTTGCTGGGCCGAGCAGAGAGAGATACATGTGTAATTTCTGCATCAAAGAAAAAATTGATTATGTTGATAAATAATAAATGTGTTATGGGTGCTATACAATTAACTCAACCAAAATCAGCAACTAATTAACCCTATGTTGACCTACCTAAGTAGGTTATTATTTGATTAATTTGCATTCTTTTCTATTATTGGTGCGCTTGCCAATATTTGCATTATTAATTAATAAAGCAAATAATAAATCACCGTGAAATAGAAAGGAAGTGTTGAATTAATTAACTTACTAGAGTATATTTGTTTATGAATATAGAGACCCAATGAAATTTTGTTATTAAACCCTTAAGTATACAATTAATGGGTGCAGAATTGCCAATTGATAAGATCAATTAACAAACCAGTACTAGCTGCAGTTGATTTATTCAATCAAGCTGCCCCGCCCAAATTAATATTATGATGTGTTTACTAAATGAGAATCATAATGGAATCAGAATGAGCAGTAATCGAAATGGGCTAAAATGGAAATGAAAAATGTAAAACAAAATAAGTTGTTTACTTAAACCATAATAATCAGAATTAGAATGGGTTGTATTTTCATTAATATATTTACTTTATCTTAGAATCGTAATAAATTATTTTGAATTATTGAAATGCCCTTAGTTAATTGTTGTTGTTGTCATTATTATTCATTATAATAATAATAATTATTCATTATAATAATTATTATTATTCATATTGTTATTAATAGTTAGTGTCAATAATAATAATAATAATAATAATAATAATAATAATAATAATCATCATCATCATCATCATCATTATTATTACAAAAAAAAACAAAAACAAAAACAACATTATTTTGAATAATTGGCAAGCGGCAGTGGCGATTGGACAAAAGGCAAGTAGCAGCGCAGTTCAAAGAGTGGTAATGACAATCGATGAGTGCTACATATGACCGGTGATGATCAGTGGCGCGAGGCTAACAATCTGCATTAGTGCAAGGCCCTGCCAGTTGAAAGGATCGCGTGGGATGGTGATGCACAATGATTAGCACTGCCATATTCAACAACCAGCATGCGACAGTCATGGCTTCTGGTTCTCATCGGTCTGTTGTGCTGTTCTTTTAAAAAAAAAAAAAAAAACTAAGGACAATTCTGGGTTTACTTCTATATATCGGAAAAAATCTGTGAATCCACAAATTTAAAAAAAAGAAAAATAATTATTTAATTAAAAAAATAAAACTTGTAAAACTAATTGAAACTAAACAGCTAATTTTCATAATTTTAGATAATTTTTATGTGTTGATCTAAACAAATGAGATTTTTCCTTTCCGGTGTGTTATATTTTCAAACTTTGAAAGCATTATTCTAGCTTTATTTAAATAATTAATTTATTTAAATCTTATTCAATTTTAAATTTGATCGGTAGTAAAATATTTTTATGTTATTATTTTTTAATTAGTTCGTGGATTTGACAAAATTAAAATTTTTTTAACCTGTAAACTAATCCGCAAAATAGTAGATTGGATATGGACTGGGTCAAATCCTCATCTGATCCGCAAACACATGGATTAGATTTGAATTTCACCAATCCATAGATTCAATTGAATTAAAAATTTATAATCAGCAAAATTGTGCATTAGATATGGATTGATGTCTAATCTGCAAAATTCGATCCGTGAACACCTCTATGCCAAATGATGATAATCTTGCTGTCGACAATGTAGTAAGACCGTCTATTAAATAACTTGGATGCATTCTCTGTCAACACTGAATCAAGATTAACCACTAATATTATAGGAGAGTTTCTCACTAATAAATATATTATAAAATGCTCATTATGCCAAACAATAATGATCTTGTACTAGGGAGCCGAGATACCGTGGAAAATCTAGATAAAATTATTACTGTCTGTCAATTATGAATCAAAACAATCCATATAAGTTAGAGAAAATAAATAAACTTACCAAATTAAGCATATGAATCATGTTAAGATTTTACATTCAACTCAAGCTTTAAATAAAATTTGCCACTCATATTGAACTAGGGATAAAATAATAATTTTGTACTAAAATACATAGAAAAGACAATATGGAGAGAGAATTCCATAATATGGAGCTTAAATTTGGATGAGAGCCATCGAATTAAAGGGAGTCCTCTATTTACAGATACAATGGGGTAAATCATCGTCATCGGATGAAAACAATGCGAATGCTCAAGATTGCACCACGGGAGCAAGTTTTGATTGGATGCAACACATCACCAAGGTTGTGATTTGGTGAATTGCATATAATGTACATGCATTTTTCGATCCAATAATATGTTGTCATATCATCGGTCCATGCAAAATTCAACTAGCATTGATTAAGTGTATTGCATTTATCAAAAGCTCATTTTTTTGTTCCATAGGAAGTTGCTATTCATCAGTCAACACAATAAGACACTATCATATCATCTGTTAATATCATGTCAGCTAAGCCCATTATGATCTTACCCTTTACATCATTCCTAAGTTTTTTTTAACTATTTTGAGCTCAAAAATGATATTTGATTTGTTGTCTGATTTTTTATTAATCATGAAATAACCAAAATACCTCTGAAATAATAAAATACTCAAATTATAATAGACACATACAATCAAAATTTAAATGACTTAAATACATAAAAGTAGAAATGTTAGTGAGATTTAGAGTACAAAATGATAATTTTACCCTTATAAATAGACATTCTCCAGTACTAAAAAGTCTTATGGAGATTAGAGAGTTTCAATAAGGGAAAAGACTTATTTGAGAAATGAGATAGTCAAGATCTTCTAAGTATATATAAAATAAAGGAAGAAGAACATGAAATAGCTTATCAAGAAATCAAATCTAGAAAAGAGCTACCAAGAGTTGATAGAGCAACAAGAGAAAGAGAGAGATCCCCCTTAAACATGTGGAGCTACTACAAAGTGTTCCTAAGGGCATTTTAATAATTTTGAATAGTTAATGAGTTTTCATTGTTTTGTCCTCCACAAGTAAGGTTATTTTAGTATTTTTGCATTTTATCTTTTGATTGTGACATCAATGAGCATGGGAGACAAAAAAACCTTTAACCTTCTTTTAGCCTTCATAACAGGGCACGTGGCACCACTTCACCTTTTGGTCATGCTGCTTTTCAGAGGATAGCAAGAGACAGCTGGCGTGGTCTCTCATATTGATTTGCTCAAAGAACTTTATTCTTATTGGCTCATTATTCTTAACCAAAAAGAAGATACCTTAATCTTTTTCATGATGGCGTATACTATTTACGAGCTAGCTCTAACTACCAAAACATGGGTTTCGATAATACCTCTTGATGTTGGACATATTTATCGAAAGTATCATTTTCCTCAGGAAGCTTATCTTCTAACCTCCAAGTGTTATACTGCCATTTGGTCAAATGAGTTAACTTCACTTGACTGACTTTCTTTGTCACGTGTCATTAAATTGTTAGTCCATGAGTATCCAAAATTTCCCCAAACAATGTATATAATATTAATTATTTGGAATCAAAAGTTTCCAAAGATTTTTTTTTTTTTTTTGGGAAAAAAGGCATAAAAAATTTCCAAAACCTTATAAATTTGATCAGATTTACTAGAGATAATGAAATATATGCACTGTCAATCCAAGTCGATAACGGGAACAGAGTGCTTATCCAATTAATCCAAGTTATAAGTCGTGAGACTAATCATTTGAACTCAAATCACCTAGGTGACTTTTAATCTTTTCAATGGCTAATTATTCTTGCAATGACCTCATTCAACGCACCAGAAAGATAATTTCTTTCAAGTCCATTATCATTCTTTATTAAAGCTTCAAAACTCCGAATTGTGAATAAAAAATAGAGAAAGGAAAAGTTTTAACCACCAGGAAAAAAATTTGACGCCAAATTAACATGTATTAATGGCGAAGAACAATATAACAAGGTTATCACATCTTCATTATTGATGGAAATATTTCACTAATATTATTATTATACAAAATTTTGTGGGTACAATATGTTCAACCAATAAAAGCTGTAATATGGTAGAAGAGGTTTTGTTCAATCCTATTCGAAAGAATGGGGTTTAAGGATGTAAAACCACAAATGATGAAGAGCACAAGTTCAATGAAGGATAGAGTTTTTTTTTTTTTTTTTTTTTTTTTTCTGAAACTGCAAGATGGGCTTCCAAAAAGCAAAACTTGTTAGTCTTGTACCAAAATCTTACTAATGGGGTCAACTAATTAGCAATTTACAATTAAGACTCTAAATGTGAGGGGCTTTAGCTGGCCTAAATCCATTAAAAGAATGCAATTACTGGTGGGCTCTGAGCCTTAAAACAATGAATGCCCCGTGGCCCGTGAAGACCTAAATCCATTAAGACCCCAGCGTAATTTTCAACCCTCGCATCTAATCAATATGTGTAAAGCTTTTATGATATTTATTAGTCGTTTTCAAAAAAGATATTTATTAGTCTTTCCAAAGGAAAAGTTCACACACATACATACATATACATACATCACACACATATACACATCACGTGTGGTAGTCCTTATCTAGTCTAATTACCTATATTTTTTAAAATACGGACTTAGAGCTTTACAACATTATAAAATACTTTTTTAATAGTTTATGAAATTATAAATTTATAACGTTGTAAATTCTAAATTCACAGTTTAAAAAATTAAGACGACGTTTCTAAAAATAATTATATATACACACACATGCATATAAGGTGGGTTTACTTGAACTTAAATTAAATCAACAAGATCCGTCGTGTACTTCATTGTTTTGTGTGCATAAGGCTCGTACACATTGTGCAATAAGAAAGAATAAGTGATAATTGTATCACGATATTCATTCAACATATTGATACATTAATTAATTAGAATGGTAGGCATGTCATAAGCAGTAATTATATTATGATATTCGACTTTAGGCTGATAAAGCATCGGTATCTTTCAATAATTCATAATCCAACAAGATTTACATTAATTTATATAGTGAAATCCCTTAAAATGAAATTCATTTAGGCCTATGAATATGCTTAGGCTTTGCTTGTTAGAAAGTTTGCTACAAAGTACAAATACAAATAGTTAAATGTGGACTATCTTTTTCTCTTTTTTCAAAAAAAAAAAAAAAAGTGAGAGAGAGAAAATGATTCCCTTTTTAATTGTCATTATGTAATTTGGTCAAATGTGGTGGTGGCAATGGCAATTTGGCATTTGATTTTGACTGGTCAAAAACACATCTCTCCCGCTCTTTTCTCGAGGTGGACGGTGCTATGTCTGTAATACACATTCATTGTCAAAGCCGTAGACAAAAAATTACACCCTAACAAAATTATATTTTAATTTTTGAGGGCCTTTAGTCACTCGTTAATATTAATATGTACTTGTTTATCATGTTTACAGAATAAATGCTTGTTTAATTTTTATAATTCGGTTTAAGTATTTATTTAGTTATTATATTTTAAAAAATATTTCAAAACACTCATATTATTAATTATATTATACTTCTATTTTTAATTTTTTCTCAACTTTTACAAAAGTACCTTTACAATAGCTTTGGGATAGTAATAAAAAGAAACAAATATTAATTTATCAAAATAGCACTAAAATAAATAAAATTAATATAATTTTTTATTATTTTAATTTTAAGATTAATTTGATAAATAAAAATTAATGTAAATTACACAAAAATTATTATAAGGGTATTATTATAAAAATAAAGAAAAAATCAATGACAAAAGTGTAACATATTCAACGATAAAAATATCTTGAGATGCTTAACTTAAAATATAGAGACTAAATGAGTATTTATTTTCTTAATCATATTATTAATTAATTTGCAATTATACAAATAACACGATTATTATAAATCAATAAGCTAGCTAGCAGATATAAGACTTGGCTTTGATAAACATCTTGATAAAAGCACGATTATTATTATTATTATTAATTGTACTTGTCTACTCTACTCTATACATGTTTGAGAGCATCGAGGTACGGAACTATATATGTTAATATGTGGTTGGTATCCTCCCAATTCAAGTCTCAAATTGATCATAATCCGATATTGCTAGCTTTAGAAAGAAAAAAAAAACGTTCATTACTTTACTCGATATAGTTAATGTGAATTATTGCAGTTGGGAATCATCACGTGATGCCATTAAGACAAAACTCCCCGACCAAGTGACTAATTAACTAAAATCGAAGAAAGAATGCGAGACAGAGAGAGAGAGATAATTAGAATTAATAAATAAAATAAAAGCACTTGGACGATTAAGTGAACGATTCAATGAAAATATCAAAAATAGTTATAATTCAAAAAAAAAACATTAAAAAATTTTTTTTTTGGTTGGGGTTTTTTTTTTTTTGGGGGGGGGGGGGGGGGGGGGGGTGAGTGTGGGGGTTGGGGTGAGAGGGGAGGTGGTGGTGTTGGTGGCTGGTTTGTTGAGGGGAAGAAAAGGGGTTTAATAATAGGAAGAAAAAGAATATAGTTAATGTATGCTGTTGTCGTACGCTAACAGAGAGGGGATCTATGAGGAATCCCTTTTCTTCTGGTAGTGATTATACTTGTAGCCATGTCGATGGGATGATGATGATGATGATGATGATCGGAAACTTTGTTAGCTGATCTTGCACAAACGTAGAATTCACATCCACTTCTTTTCTTTCTGACGATGTGAGTGGTTGTGGTCATGTTTTCGGATCCTGACGATGAGCCTGCAGATGAAGACCAGCTGCTCCATCTCATTGCTTGGTGATCAGATTCATCGTGTGATGGTGTGTCGTTTGTCATTTGATCAATGTCGTCTCCTATTTCATGAGGAATCAAAAAATCTGGACTCAATGTCAATGTATTGCATCTTTTCAAGAATGGAGTCAGCTCCTTGCAGTGTTTCAGCACAAAGTCCACCTACAAATACGTAATTAACGTGTGTATATATAATATAAGTCACCCCTAAATGTATGTATTTGTTTATGTACACAACAATGATCGATTTATCTAGATATATAATATCTCATGGGGCATGGGGGTTATAATAGCAGACCTTGCACCCAAGAGAGCAATGACTAAAAGTTTCTTGAAGGCTTCTATCGCAAGAGGTACAATAGTTTCCAGCCCCTTTGAATTGCCTGTTTTGAGGTCTCTTCTTGATGAACACCACTTTCGCACTGTTGATAGTATAGGCCTATATATTAATAGATCCATGCATGATTATTTCAGTAAAGTTAATCAAATTATATGTTAATTATTGGTAGCCTATTAATTATAAGTAAAGAATTACGTACGTACCTGAACATTAGAGCAGTCAATGAGCTTCTGCAGATCATCCAATCGGACAACCTCATGATAAACGTAACGGCGAACCTGAAGAAGGCGGTGAAAGCGATGTGAAGGTATACAGTGAGGGCAGATACTGATGCAGCAGTCCAGGCAACATATATTCTTTTCATTTTTCCTTGCTGTTTCATGATATGAGCATCCCACAAAATATTTCTCTCTGTATAAAGCTTCCAACCATGCAGGCCTTTCGCATACTTGATCAACTCCCTACAGCATTATTACTATATCAACCACGCATATTTATCAAAATCAAAATCCAAATCAGAATAAAATTAAACAACAACAAACTGGTACTATATATGATACCTAGCTAACACATACATAATTAAAGTTAAAAGAATTGAATTATTAATTATTAGAAGATAATTACTGAATA
Source organism: Murraya paniculata (assembly GCA_030449075.1). NCBI lineage: Eukaryota > Viridiplantae > Streptophyta > Magnoliopsida > Sapindales > Rutaceae > Murraya > Murraya paniculata. The sequence goes on along the minus strand of JAEVFN010000099.1, from coordinate 402,931 downwards.
GAAAGAGAAACTATGCACACACCATGATCATATAGAAATGAACTTCAAATTAAGATAGACAGAACCCTCGAATAATACTATCTCTCGAAGTTGAGCAAATATCAATATAGTGGGTATGGGAACGGCACTGTGGGTGCTGTTAAAAAAGAAGAGAATGAGATAGAGAGCGGCAGTAGCTAGCCAGTGGCTAGGGTATGGAGAAGAGTGTATTTATGGAGGTTCACAAGACTTAAAAAAAAAAAAAGTGTAATATATTTATATTTATTCCTTTAAGAGAGACACAACACACACACTTTGATAATTAATTAAATATAATTATTTTTTGAATTAATTAAAAAAAAAAGGGAGTGAGATATCATATGAGGAGAACGTGGGAGCGGTTTCTGTATCTCACATTCTCAACAATTATTTTAGGTAGCGTTTACATTTTGGATTAGAGTGGAAATCCTGATGAATGAGAATCCTACGATTGAGAGTGTAGAGTAGGAGTGGGAGTAGGTTGTTTACTTATACTAAAATGTGAGTATGGAATCGGAATCAGAATCCAATTTTGTGTTTACTTTATCTTATATTGAGAGTAAATAGTTTTAAATTATATTTTTACCCTTATTTAAAGAATTCTAATTTTTAATTAAAAAATTAATAAAAATATATTTGAAAAATAAAATATTGATTTTATTATATTTGTAAATTGATAATAATTATTAATGTTCTTAATTATGTAAATCATAATTTTATTAATTTTAATTATATAAATTAAAAATTATTAATAAGAGCAACACAACTGAAACATTATTATTAATAATATAGCAAAAAAAATTCTTAGAATAAAATATTTATTATTATTAATTATTAATATTAAATAAATATAATACTATTATTTTTAAATAAATATAATAATATTACATTTAAATAAGTTTAACATTATTACTTTTAATAAATGTAATTTATAAAATAAAATAATATTATTATTTAAATAAATATGATATTATTATTATTTTATTTTATTAAATTTAATAAAAGAGTAAACAAGAAAGAGGTGGGAGTGGGGGTGAGTGGATTCTCAATCCCACTCCCCACTCCAAAAATGGGTGGGAGCCCACGGAATGGGATTTCCATTCCCTTCTTAAAATATGTAAGTAAACACTAGAATGAGAGGAATTCACAGTCCTCACTCCCACTCCAATAAATAAATATAGCATTAATCTAATTAACTATACTTCAATTCTCATCCCCTTGGCTTATGAGGTTTTTGCTCTTTGATGCATATTTTACTAATTAATAATTAGTTAATTAAAATTATCTATATCTCTCCATTGGAGATGGCAAAATTACTTGCCAACCCGCAAATATGTCCAAACCGACCCGTAAAACCTGCTCATTCTGGGTAATTTTGTGGGTTGCGCGCTGATTTAATATTTCAAAACTTAAATTCACTGCGGGTTGTGGTTGGGTATAATATTGAGAGAAAATCTATTGGGTACAAGTGGGGATACCTGCAACCCCCATTTTTTATTTTAATTATTTATATTCTTAATTTTAATTATAAAAATTACATTAAAAAAATTATTCATAAATATATCAAAGTTAAAGTTCCTAATTTCTAAACCTAATATATTCATCACTGCACAATGGGCACCGCCCGCAGCTGGTTTGTCATTACCAAACCCAAATCCGCGCAAAATTTAAATTACCAAACCCAGACGCAACTCGCAGTAGGTTTTAATTTTTTTAAGAAAACCCACCCGCAGCGGGTTTTGAAAATTACCAAACCCGCAATGGTATCCGACGGATTTTTTACGGGTTTATACATTTAAAATCACAAATGTTCACCATATAAATTTACAATAATAATCTCAAATTCCACATAATATACTCAATTTTAAATTTAACCAATGTACATGAAAATTAAAATTTCAACATCAATCAAATACAAATTCTCAAATTTAAGTATAAAATACACAGTACACGTGTAAAAATTAAATTTATGACTATTAGGGCTATATATGCTACTTGCATTGTTATACACAGTACACGTGTTTACACTTTGGTTATTTGTCACTTTGCATAATTGCATTATTTTCTTTATATATTTTTTAGATTTAAATATTTTTTCATTTAAAATTAAATAAAAAATATTTAAAAAAATATTACGGGTCTGGCAGATATCCATGCGAGTATTCGTTGGATATTGGCTAATACCAAACCTATCCGTATCCAAGTATGGGTTTTAATTTATAGTATTAAACCCGCCTGCAACCCTCAAAATTATCCGCAGCATACGGGTTTTGGTGGGCGGGTTTGAGCGAATTTGCGGGCACAATTGCCATCCCTAATTACAAGTGAAGTGACTATCTTTAATCTTCGCTTAAGGATATACAGTTTACCTCTCAAATATTGTTAACTTTAAAACTTGACTGCCGTTAACTTGTTAAAATATAAAAATACCCCTACCTATATCAGATTCTGTCAACTAACAATTTAAGGCCTAAAAAATTATTGTTCAAGCTAACTAATCATATAAAACATGACTTAAAATCTTTGAAACATCATATAAAATGACTCACAGGTCATTAAAATTATACATAAAATGATTTGAAAATCCTTAAAAATTTGATGTTGTCATCTCTTCTTAAAAATTGACCATTAAAAAACTGAAAAAAAAATCATATTTTTAATTTCTTAGTAATTCAATTATAATATCTAGTTATGGCGATTATATTTAGTTCTACTATCTATTTTATTAACACAAATAATGCTTCTTCTTTTTTTAATAAAATCCTCATTTATCCTCCGACTATACATGAAAATTAGAACAGCAACAAGTGAAATGAGTCTATTGCTTGGTTACAAATTCTTGAGATATGATAAATCTGAAAATTCTACTTTGGCACAAGTATTGAACTTCAAAAACAGTATAGAATAGCTCCGTACGAGTATGATAGATACCTTGGATCAACTATACATCGTGAATCTGATTCAACTATCAACGAAGACAAACCAGCCTCTCGAACAAATCGAATACCAAAGCTTTAAGGCCTTAGTTTCAGCAATAAAATATCCTATGATCAACTCCTGCCGCCATCACCAACCCCTCGTGGTTACGGATCACCCCGAAACCAACTTGCCCATTTTGGCTATTCACAACAGCATCAATATTTAATTTATACCATCCCTCCCTTGACTTCTCCCATCCAACATCAAAGTTTATTTCCAAACACAGCAGAATTAAACACGCTTGATCAGCAGCATCCACATCCAACAAATACTTACTGCATATTATTGTTGTTAATTTAATTTCTGCTGGATATAAATCTATCACATGTGTAGGACTTAATTTCGTTATGTCTAAATTAAATGTGACTCAAATGATTGAGCATTTTCATATAAGTCAAACAAATAAGATGAATGATTGCTAAGTGACCCCAGATAGATACTTCTAGGAAAAGCACTCATCTTTTCAGGAACCGTGTCATGGTCAAAAGGCACGAGACAGCAGGCAGGTGCAAACACACCCTTGTTCAAAAGATTTGCAAACTATTCCTTCAATTTGTTCCACAGATATTTGAGGTCTAAGATTTTATTATTTACATTAGTTCAAAATTGCAATTTTAGTTTAGTACTTGTATAACAACTAATATATTAGAGTGGTTTTTGTTTTGGTTTTGGTTTTTCTCATATTAAGGATCTAAATACAGAGGAATCCATATATGAGAGCTAATTTTTACAATGTATTTTTTATCTCAATCATAACAAATATATAGTTATATATGAAGAAGGGTTCGTGAACAGTGACAAGTAAAGAGGATCTTTCAAAAACGACATCAAGGGAAAAATTCCCGGTTTTTGAGGAATCAAACATGGCAACATTCAACCAACAACTCCACTAATTCAGGGGGGCTACATATGGCCGAGCCTTAAAAATACTAGTGCGGTTTTGGTTTTGTGAGAAACATTTGACAGACAAACACAACCCATTAAAGCACTAATAATTAGCAAGTTCAATGACAATATTTATTAATTAGGAGATTTTACTAATTTTGAGGACACCTTGGCGTTGCGTACAATGTCTTTAAGCTCTAACCAGGAGTTAGTCTTGGGCTTTGCATTGGCTTAGTCTTTAATTAATTATAGATTGGCACATCCCATATGCCAAATTTCCAACAAAGTACAGAGTGGTGTTTTGGCTAAACTAAAGTTCATATAATTACCAAAGAACAGGAGAAGTTTTGATAGATTTAATCATCTTCACAACCACAAATTTCAGCCAGTCCCTAAGTGGAGTTAGCTAGTGAAAAAGATTAGAGATGTTTGATTTTATTAATTTCTGCTGCTTAATTAGTTTAACCATGCACATGCAACCATTCCATTTGATGGTCAAATGAAATCAATTTACTGAGCAAAATATCGAAGCGATTTTGCCTTTGCCAATGCCACCAACATGAAGAGCCGAAAGGCAAGAAGCTCACGTGCGGGGTTCCAATGGCCTGAGCCTGACTTTTAAAAAGTGACTGACAGCAATATTCCTCATTTGGCTTAATTTTATCTGTGTATTTTGTTGATTGGTCAATGGTCAAAGATGAATGCAGTGACCATTTTAATTTATTATTATAAATCAGGTTAATTATTTGTTTATACAATAGAAGAAGAACAAGAACAACCATAAGACGGGTCAGCGTCCTAGCCGCACGAAGGGAACCCTCTGCAACTGTGTCACTAAACCACCCTTTTTTTAAAACTGAAATTTGGCTTATTAGATTCAGCCACTTCAACTTCAACATGTGCTATTGGTCTATTATCTATTGGTATGCCGTATACATATACCCTTCGTTCCGAGGGATACCTCACCCTCACGTGCATGATTAGCCTGAGCACCGCAGTCCAGCCTCATGTGACTGTGAGCTCATTTCTTCCGATAATCAATACTATTATTATACTTCGGCTATCTCATGGCCATTCCTTTAGACCATTTGAATGGCTGTTAAGCTGTCATTACAGCCTGCTGACGAGGTTCTTAATTGTATTTTACGCAATCATTGTGTTCAAATCAGACCCCCAAAAAAAAAAAAAAAGAACTACACTTTTGCATTAATATCCACACTTTACATCTCCCAAAGTTATCACCTTTTCACGAATTGCCTATTTTGTAAGGTCTATTAAACTGTAATAGATTATACAAACAAATCAATGCCGACCATGACATAATGACAAAGCCAAGTATGGAGAAAATATAATTCAAATGAGCAAACCTATTTTCAAGGTTTCTGAGCAGAAAACATTATGAAAGATTGTTGAACTTTGCTTGTGTAGTTGGTAAGACCGCATGACGTGCACAAGTCTTCAATCTCTTCGTCTGTCAAATAATTATAGTTCTGCAGAATCCTCTACAATGCAAATTGGTGTACAACAACAGGATCATCAGTCACAAGATCCCTTAAAAAATTAAGTTGACAAACTCATAACCATGGAAGCTGAGAGAGTAGTGAGTAACTAGGGGTGGGTCCGAAATTTATTTTCGATTTTCGATTTGGTTCAGTTTGACCCTAGAAACCGATTGAGTTAATAATAGAAAACCAATTAGATTTAAATTCCATTTAAATTTAAACTGAACCGAACATCGAACCCGATTGGTTTCCATTTAAATAGAATTGAAAAAAAAAACTCTAAATCTAATTAAAAAAAAATGCTGATTCCTTTAATTGCAACCCAAATCAAATTCTGACTCGAAGTTATAACTCGAACCTAAGTCGAATTTGAACCTAAACTGAACTGAATTGAATTTGAAACACGAACGGATCTGATCCAATCTATACTAGTTTGTGAATCCGTTTTTGTTGAATTCTCAAAACTGAACAGGCTGCAAACCAAATCTGAACCTGTAAAAATTGAACTGAAACCTGAAATGCCCACCCCTAATAGTAACCATGGAATCTGAGAGAGCTATACTTCAACCAAAAAATAAAATAAAATAAAATAATTAATTTCATATGTTTGGGTAGCAGATCACTCCATATAATCACTAGTGAAAAAACCTAATCTTTATCTCTACATTTGTTCTTTCAGTGCATCGTTAATCTTAATATGAGCAGAGAGGTAAACAGAGTACACATTTGGATAGCAAGTGGCTTTTAATATGAATAAGTGTTACCTCTCTCAGAACTTGTCCTATCAAAGGAGTGGAAGAAGTATATCGAAGAAAAGTGGTACCAACAAAAACGCCACCACTTCGCAATATTCGACTGATTTCAGCCACCTGACAAATAGATGAGTGAACAATGTCACTAATAGAATGGTTATTAGTATTATTATTATTTTGATAGAAGAACAGTTATTACCATCTACTCAACTGGTGCAATTGACACATGAAAATATTATTACAGTTGCATGAATCAAGTATTGAGCGTTCTAATTTACGAGAGAGAGAGAGAGAGAGAGGTGCTGCAAAACATCATTTTGAGCACAGCAAATGTTGCTAACTATCTGTAAGGCCTAACCTAATTCTTGCAATTTTCCCAAAACATCCAAAAAGAGAAAAAGAAAAAGAAAAACAAACAAATCAGATGAAATCAGAGCAAGAAAATTTAATAAAAGAACACAAAAGAATCAGATGAATCAAAGCAAGAAAATCAACTATCCCGTCGGAACTGATGAATTAAGGTTCCCAGCAACTGCAATTTGCCACATGATCTGCTTTGTCCCACGTGGATCAATGTTCTGCTCCTCACCACAGGCTCAGCCACCAAACACGGTTGTGGAGACTTCTAACAATATTATTGCAGTCCAGACATAATTTTATAAGAGAGTTATGGCCCACTGAATTATCTAAGGAGACCTCGGACAACCCTTCCACTAAGAATATGTTTCTAACACAACTCCCTCGAAAAAGGCAGCAGTTCCAGGCTTCCTGCCCACTGTTGTTTACTTGGCCTCGCCGTGGATGGAGGATTAGATTATCATTATCCAACTCAATAATTTTAGCACATCTAAACTGCAATAGATAACAAATTTACAGAAGAGAATAAGAGGATGAGAAAACACTTGCAGCATTTGATGGGGATGGCCAACAGTGTAAGGCTGCACCAGCATGAACAGCATCAACAGAACCAGATGTGAAGGGAAGCCTGCAAACGTCTGCCCGAACAAGAGCAAGATTGCTACAAATTACCCGATGAAATGTGAATCAGTCAATCAGAAATACAATCAATTAATCAGAATTACAGCAACTAATACTGTAAAGCGTTGTAAATTTAATGTTATAACCACTTTGTTTTTGGGAATCTAATCGAGACAAAAAAAACTAACAACGTCAAAATGGAATTATCTTGCTTGATGAAATCATAACATTGGCGAAGCATATTTTCCGAAAAATCAAGAGCAACAACTCCAGAATATGTCCCTGATTTTGCAAATTTCCTGGAAAACAAACCACTTCCACAGCTAACATCAACTAAAAGGCCACCCTGTGCAGATTTGAAGTATTCCTGAGCCATTTTGAACTGCATCAGATAAAAATAACATCACAATACTTGTCCATAAAAATATATTTTGTTAACTCCCTAAAATAATCCACGCAACTTGAGGAAGGATAAGGCTCTACATCTGGCATATGCCAGAAGAATGGACCATCTTCTCATGTTATGAACGAATCTAGAACATGGAGTCAAGAGTTAATAATAAACTAGAGATGTTTCCACAGAAAGATTTGTTCTTCTATAATTACTTTGGTAAAGTTCCTCTCATATACAAGTTATCGTGAGTGCTTAAGAAAACATACCTCTTCATCAGGACCAGGAAAGCCACTTCGATTAAAATTCTGACGCCAGCCCCTTTCATACAAAAACGATACAAATGGACTCCTACCAAATTTGAAAGCAAAAAAGCAAGACATCAACAATTCCATCAGATCATAAACTCCCAAATCGAAATCATCGTTTACTGTATACTTCACCATGACCCAAAAGGGTCCTTTGATTAACAGAAGGTATAAGATTCTCAAAATCAAATTTTTCATGGTGGAAAGCAGGATAACCAATACACACCGGAATAGCTCAGTCGAAGCTGGTTTGACTTCAGTGTAGTCCTTCAAGCCAGAAATAACAGTGAGATCAAGGTAGTTATCTTTACTGGAGTAGGTCTTGTCACATTTTCTACACTTGAAACCAGACCTGTAGATTGCTTGCCTGCAAGTTTACCATATAATCAGATGAAAAACTTGAAAATAAATGTCAAAGGTGACATTTCTGCAATCTAGATATGAATTATCACTTTTGAAACAACTGATAAAATGAATATCGAAAATAAAAAATGCAGCCATTTAGAGATTTTTCATAAAATCGTATCAAAACAATTGCAAAGAAGAAACCGAAAAACGATCTTTACTTCCAATACCATATGCATATTCACAATTTTTTTATCCTTACAAAAAAGAAATTTATGGGGGAAAAGAGAAATCAAAATAGCACTAACAACATTTTTAGATTGTACATAAAAGAAAATGAAAAAGAAATTGAATAATGAAAGCAATTGCATTTGCATGTAATGAAAAAGTAAAGAAACATACAAAGTAAGGCCAGAAGGTCCTTTTCTTATGAGTGGTTCATAACATATTGGACAGGAAAATAAGTCCCCTTCTAATTCCAATGTTTGATTCCCCTCACTCTTTACCTGCTGTATGTAAATCAAAGTTTTAACGACATTCATGCTGAAATTAAAGAAGCAATTTGGAGGTTGAAAACTAGTTAAGTGATCCAACAGCAACAAGAAGAAGAGAGAATAATAAGAGATATCATTATTATTACCGGTTGCAAAGTAACAGCGCGAGTGGTAGAAGAAAACCGGAGAGATTGAGGCAAACGAGGAGAATTACGAGAAAGGCAGGGGCATTTTGGGAATAAAGACGAGGAAGAAGAAGCTGCGGCAGCAGCTACGGCCATGTTCGATCGATAGTTGGTTCGTTAATTCTGCTCCTCTGTGTGTGTATGCGTGTGCTGTTTATTGGTTATAAATTAATTACGGGGAGTCGATATGTCCGTTTTGTTTGTCGGTCGATTTCTGCTCGTGTGTGGAACTGGCTACTCGAACGCGCGCACATTCCCTCCTCATATTTTTTTATCAATTAATTACATCACTCATTTCCGATTCTTTTTAAACTTACTTGTTAGTTACAGAAACAGAACATAATTAAATATTGCTTACCCCACAGATGAAAACCAGATACATAAATGCAAACACAGGACAGGAGATATAGTCGTTCTCATAATTATTCATTATAATAAATAAAAAGTCGTCTTTATTAATGATAATAAAATAAATGAAGGTGCTAGCTTAAATATCAAGGAACAACAACAGAGTTCTCATCCCTGTCTCGTACAATATATATACAATAATAACAAGTCGCCAATGATTCCCTCACAATCGGCCGCCCGGCCGACCGAACAAGTAGTAATAGACCGCTGACTAAACATAGTAATAGAGATGTTCATAACGGCATGTTTGGCAACTTGGTTTAGTTGGGTCTATGCGGGTTACTTTGTGCTGGCTAGCTTAAGATATGTCTGCGCCAAACATGAGCCTGGTCAAAATGAGCTTTGCTTGGTTAATCGGACCCACTTCTCCCCTGGGCTTAAGCAGGTCGAGTCATTTTCTTTATTTCTTTGTTATTTTATTTAATCAAATAATATTATAATAAATCTTGACTGGTAAGTCCTTCGCCTTGGATGCTACTAGCCAACCACTAATGGTCCAGATCGCCGTCACCAGCCACTCACCGCCACTGCCGTCATTACTTTTCTAACATCAGTTGAAGTCAAGTTTAATATTTTTGAAGTTCTCACCACGAACTCAACGCAATGGTACTAATACAAGAAACCACAGAGCAAGGGAGTTGATGGTATGTCGAGATACGGCTAAATGGATAATACAAGAAATGATATCGACCACCGGGCATTTGGTCTAGTGGTATGATTCTCGCTTTGGGTGCGAGAGGTCCCGAGTTCGATTCTCGGAATGCCCCTATTCAATCCTTCTTTTGGCCGCAAATTAATTTAATTAAACGAGGCCACAACACAGAGGGAAATTTACCAAACTAATCATAAAACTTTTGTGATTTTCAAAATTAACCTCTCTTAACTTTTGATACTCGTAAGTTCATGCTTAGCCAAACACACACTTTTTCGATCACAATACTCTCACGATTCTGAACAAATTACCATATCTGGAAAACTTTGTTACACTCCAACAACTCACCACACACTTAACCATATTTCTCATCATTTCTTTCGCATGGCAATGGTAGTGGCACTAGCAACGGCGACAACAGCAAGACCCCCGGGCGGGTGTCTGTTGTGTTGGATATTTCAGCCATCGGAGCCATGGCATGAATTTCAACTAAGGCGTTTGAACGGTCATCGCCCAAAAAAAAAAATAAAGGCTGGGGCGGTAGCACCATCACAGGCCAATGCCCAAATTAAATGGCTCATGACATGCGCATGCCATCTCCCTAAACTATACTATGGGCTATTGTTGAATTTGGGAGATAGCAAGCTTGTGCGACGGTGGGATGACGGCGGCATTGAAGCCTAATTACGAAGACCTTTGTAATACCCGGACCGTCGCACAAACCAAAAGGCCAAGTTGGCTTTAAAACTTGTGCGACAGGTGAAGATGTAAAATTTGGGCATTTGTGTTTGTGTTTTCGTCCGATAGGCATCTGTCGAACCAAACACTGCTGTTGTTGTAAACAAAATTAACCTAACGCCTAATTTTTGGATAAAAATACCGTCATTACCCTCAACCAATCACTAAACCATTAAACCAATATCACTCTCAACAAATCATCAAACCTAACCACTTTTAACGAATCTCCAAACCTCATCATTCTCAACCATTATAAAAGTTATTTCTTTGTTCGATAATATGGATTCATAAAACACTTTAAGTTAATAGATAAAAAAAAATCCATTTAAAACAAACAACTTTTGTGCATATGCGAAGTAGAAGACGCCACGGCTGCCTGTCGCACCAAACCAGAAGTTTTATATACTTAATAGACCTATTAACAAAATCTAAAATTTTATCTTTATAAACCCACCCATATATTTCATATATCCTCATTAAAATATTTTTTTGAAGATATTAAAATATAATTGAAAAGTGAAGCCATCAATAATTTATGTACTATTAATTTCTGAATGGTTCATAAAAACAAAAAAAAACAAAAGAAACTTCTTTTATTGCAAAGTCATGGCATGAACCCACTTTTATTTTCGTGAATTTCGATACCTAAACGGGCGAGCCTATGAGCAAGAAGTTGAAAGATTTGGTGATTTGCCTGACTATCTATTAATAGCAAAACACTCATAATTACAATAAATAAATTTGGAAATATGATTATTATACAAAATAATTTTTTTTTGTTTTTTTGTAAGATAGGTTTAGAGATTTTTTTTTTACTCTAGGGTATTTAAGTAATAATATTTTAAATTAAAAAATAAGTTTAGAGAATATTTTTAGATTTAAATGGTCTCACTTAAAAAATTAGATATTTCACTAGTTATGACAGGAAAAATTAAAGGTATTAATTTTGAAAAAACCAAAAATTTTTAGGCATAGTTACGTAAATTGCCGCAACACATGGCAAGAGTAATGAGTGGATAAACTGAAAAAACAGAAACAAACCCATACTGTACTATATTTATTAACCGTCACATGCTTACAGTAGATAAACCGTTTACTCCTCTGCCCATGCTCATCCTTATCCATGCCCATGGCTGCCACTACTACCATTAAACCCTTACTTCCACTCTCTCTTTCACCAAACAAAAGTTGCAGTTACAGTACACCCTCGTCATCTTCCTTCGTTTCCTGCAATCCCATCTCAGATTCCACTGCTACTTTTCCCCTTTCACTCAGCAGTAGACCAAGAGGACAAATTTCAGTGTCAGTTGCATTCAATCCTCAAGGGAATTTTGACATCTCTATGTTTGAAGATGAAGAGAGTAAGTGATATACTTTTCACTTTTTTAGTAGATATCAAATTCCATTTAAATCGTCACTCAATATTAGTTCCTCAAGGGAAATTTTCTTTATTAGGTATAGTATCAAATTCCAGCTGAGATTTTCCTTTCTAATTCTTTTTACAGGAAATAACTTATAGGATTTTGTTTAACAACCAAAAAGTGTGATGATCAAATGTGAAAATATATAGGTGAAAAATAGACTCTTATGTGTTACACTATTGTACAGTAAATACTTGTCAGCATTATTAATTCGTTTCTGTTTGAGGTTGCTTAGTTTATACAGTCAAAGAAGAGGGATTTTCAATCTGCTTTAAACGGTATCATGTCATTATTGACAGATTCATCCAAGCTGGAACCTCCAATGCCCCCAACTGAAGGCAGATTCGACGTAGTTCTTGATAACGATGCTATTCGCACCCTTGATTTATCCCCATTTCGCAGTGCCACTGGGATTACTTCACCTACACTAGGTAATTAATAATTAAACATGATATGAACAAGCTAAGCTAAACTCTTTTGTATTTTCTGCACACATATATATATTCCAAATAATCCTGATAAGAGTTTTTTTTTTTTTTAACTGGCGTAGCTGAGCCAAAGGAGTTTCTTGAACGTACAATCGGATTTACAATTAACTACACGAGAGAAGATCCGCGTGATCCTCGAGAACTATCAGAATTCCCTGATATAAGACTTTGGTTTGTGAGGCTCGATGCTGCTTATCCATGGCTGCCTGTTTTGTTGGATTGGCGAGCCGGTGAGCTTGCTCGCTATGCTGCCATGTTAGTTCCTCACCAGGTATTGTAATGTACAATTATTATCTATAATAAGACATTCGCATTAATTATTTCTGGGGGCTCTTAAACTAAACAAATCAAGGTTAAAAGAAGGTTTAGTGAACTTGTTCATTATTCTGTTTGGTTTTGGCAGATGAGTATGAAAATGGGGATTGTGTTTAATCCTGAGGCCTTGGAACTCTTTATCATGAATAAAGTGTTTGTTGTGTACACTTGGTTTAAGCAGCATAATGTTCAAAAGCCTAGATTGAAGACAAGTGACATGGCTCGTATGCTCGGATTTGGAATCGAAGATCGACTTTTTGATTTGGTTGATAAAGAGTCCTCTTGAGTCATCATAAAAAATGGCAGCCTGACCTAAACCCTGGATAAATTCTTCGCAATAGAACTCCAAAAGAATATCAGTGTACAACAATGACTCGCCGAATTCCGAAATAAATTTTCATATTAATTACTAGTATCATGTCTGTAAATTTAGAGCAAAACGAAAAGAAAAGAAAAGACAGATAAGACTTTTCAAAAACAAATAAAAAAAATTCTGTGCATGCTCTGAATCTGCTGCTATTGTACTCACTCTATCCCTCTGTATAATATATTACAAGCATAAGAAATAGGTGGGTGAATACGTGGGAGATGGTGCAATATACTTTCTGAGAAATGAGAATTCCTTTCCTATCAATGTCGGCAAAAAATAATGAACATGTTAAATCATTATTGTGGCCTCTGTTTCTCAGTAGCCAAGGCCCAAGGGCAAAGAGTTCCTAATGAAGGTCGTCAAGAGTTAAAGACAAACATATGCATGGAAAGTTTGAACATCTTGCTCGTGTATGAGTAGAGTGGTTTATTACTGCAGCTGCAATGAGTAAGTGACTGAAAACTGATGAGATCAACAATTGATTCTTGAATATAATCACAATGACAATCCCTGAAACCCTGGGCCCAGGCACACATAACGCTGAGCCTGAGCCGCTAACTTGGTGGACGTACAGGTACTACAATGCAGCCGAGGGCAGGCGACAGGACCAAAGCCCACTAGCTTATGGCTAAGATTGGTTATGATTTGCAAGCACTAACAACCGAATAAATTGTTCACAACTTGTTACATCCATGATCCATTAATTAATAAGACTTTGTTAGCTATGATACGTGGAAGCTCCGGCTGCGTCTGCAAATTAAGGCAAAAATAAACGAAGAAATCAGCTGCACTGCTTAAGCTAAACTGCAAGTGCTGGCAGTGCTGTTGCCAAAATGCTAAAAATAAACGGAGCCCAAGTCTCTGTATGTAACAAACAACTACAATATAATTCAAGTGTTTGGCATAATAACTCACCAAACATTTGACACTTGAATAATATAATCCCTCTTTTATTAACTGTTGGCGATCATGTCATTTGACATGTACAGTTGCATGTGAGTCATAACTTATAATCATCTATATCTAACTCATATATATGCAGTTCGGTTACTTTGAGGTGCGACATGCACGCATGGTCGGTGAGTTTAGCAGCAAGTTTGCCGGACAGTTCATAAATCCAAAAACACCAAATAATTCTACAGAAAGGCCGAGAAACCGGTAGCTGTATATAGGGCCTGTATGTGGGTGTGTGTGTTTGTGGCGGGGCTCACCACACCATGTGAAAATGTACCAGATAACATGTGAGATTAACTCATAGGTATGACAGAAGACATTTAAAGGGAAACAAGAAAGGGACATGGAGTTAAAGCACATCGACCTACATACTTTCTGTTTCTAAATGCCAGTTTTGTGTGTGTGTGTGTGTGTGTGTGTGTTAAAATGTCGTTGAAATTTTCCGTGTCTTTGCCTCAAATTTTGTTTTCTTTTGTGTGAACAAACTGGATTCCTACTTTAATTTGGATTGACAATTTAAGTACTTCAAATTCAATGTTGCAAGGCTTGTGCTGCGGGACATGTATAATGTGTTCTCTTTCGTTCAATTATGATTCGAACCACTTCTTAATTCTATGAAGCATCAATCGGCTGACAGACGATGATGGACTCTAACGATCTTATAGCTTGCTAAGTCACTATTTAATATTTATTATTAAGGTTGACCAGCTATAACTTATAAGTTATGACAAAATATTTGTCGGTATAATTTAGAAATTAAAATAATTTAATTTTTTAATTATATGATGAAAAATTTATAATATCTTTACTATTTTTGACAAGCTAAGAGTTGTATTTATAGCACACTATTAACTTTCTTTTTATAGTTATAATTTTTTCACAACTGTTGTAACTTAAAAGCTATAGCGCCTAAGGTCTCAGTATTAATTATGGTATTAAATCAATGGCAATGTTTGATTGATTTATAGTGTAGTACATATATAAGCCTAACTAATATTTAATCTTGTCTCCCCTGCCCTTCGTATGCACCTTTAGGTTCAAATCTACTAACACGATTGATATTGGGAACGAAATTGTCATGTAACTAATCTATCCGACTTTGATTATTTAGACAAGTTTAGCATGTGTTCTAGAAAATGAATTGAAGGATTATTGTTGGAATTGGCACCCATGATGAGCTGGACGGCCCAACGTAAAGAACATCTAGAAACTTATTTGAGATAAAGTTCTATATTACTACTATAAGTTTAACTGGACTCTAAGAGTTATGAGGTCTTTTGGTTGACTTCAATTACTCTCATTAGTTTCTATATAAGCAAACATATTGTATCTAAAATATAAGTATGTGAAAAATACGTCGAACGTATTACAGAGAGTAAAAAATAAAGAAAAGACAATGGGCTTTTGCAATGTAATTTGAGGAGGAATTTTTTTTTTTATTATGATTATCCTCCAATCATAAGCACACAGTGGTATGATGATTTTCTATGAAATTATTCTCTATATCTAGTCCTAATCAAATAGTGATATAACCTCATTGTAATATGTTTCTATATTCAGGGATCAAAAGGTATGCTTTTCGACCTTCCATTAATTGTACCTTGAGATATACATGAAAATCAACAATTATAAAATGAATAATAAAATACACTACATACATGCATCTTGTGATATAGAATAAATATTAAATTAGACGCCTGCATGGTTTCAAGTGGGCGCGATTGTCCATTTCCGTAGCTTATATATATAGGAATAGGACCATTATATTATTAATCAAACCACGATATATGATTCCAATAATTTCAAATTTTAATTAGCTTATGTGGGGGGACTGGGTTTCGAATTTTTAAGTATGCAATCCAAAATATTAGCATATCAGGTGAAGGAATTAATTTTACTTAAAAACTCAAGTGATTCTCTTTTATTAATTTTATTAATTGACGAGAGATAACCTAACAATTTATAATAATAATAATAATAATGTGCTTGTTTTTATTAGCTTAACGTATAGTGGGTACTAATAAAAGAAAACGTAACTTAAAAATTGAGCAAGGAACTTGGAGTTTCTTGCTTGGGTCTCCATATATAATTTCAAACAAAGGGTGTGAAGCCAAGGCACCAGTGATGAGAAATGAGATTAGATTGTTCGTCTGTCGCGAGACACATTATCACAAAACATGGTATCCCCACCATATAAGAAAATGGAGATCGAGCATTTTAGTGCATATACAGTGTCTAGTGTATAGTTCATATTCTTCTAATGACTCCTAAAACCATGTGATGTCGTCGTTTTGTCGGCCGATTTCTCTTACTTTGCTTTTCTTCTATCTTAATTAGACTGATTCCAGCTATGAAAGCTTAACTCGTAAGAAGTCCATGATTTCTAATAAGGATTTATCTGACGCGTGGTTTAAGCGTCGATTACTACATATTACAGTATACGTACCTTTTTCTTTAATTTTCGATATATAGTTTAATAGTTGACAATTTTATGCTTAACTAAGCCTTCATTTCATTTGATCATAATGGAATATTGCGTCTTGTATTCGCTTTACTATAATGACCAACTTTTGGCATAAGATTCATCGTATACATATCCAATTCCCCACTTTGGTGAGCTATATATACATATATATTTCTTGCTTTTAGTTATCATATTACTTGATTATTGCAACTATCTTGTGTTCTTGTGAAGCGTTTGTATCACTTTTGAAGGTCATTATATGCTCTAGATTGAATTCTAGCAATTAAGTATGAAAAAATAAGTAGTTACAGAAACAATCTTTGGCATCAAACTAAGAAGAACTATAGATATATATGTACGTATATATCTTTCAACAGCGATTAAATCTCAGTATGTGGAATCCAGTGAATAACGCTTGCAATGCACAATTAATGAATTATGCAGATATTTGTCTCAAGTGTACCATAATCACAGGGATTCGCTCTGGTTCCTGATTTTATTATATTACTTCAAGTGTTTGAGAGACCCGGTCCTTAATCAATATTATATATATATATATATAAACAAGAATAATAAACTAGCTCTTTGAGTAGCTATTACCAATATCAAATTAATTTGCACAAGAATCTCATTCTCTTGTGATTAGAACTAATGAGCAATTAAACCCAGCAAGGTAGGTCGATTAAATCCCGCCAAAGAATGAAAGAAAGTAATACACACTGTGCATATATCGGTTACAAGCCGGTGGTGGAATTTAATAAAATGAAAAGGGCAAGCAAGAAATTAATAATTAATTGATTAATTAGTAAGTAGCAAGGCTCCATACAGGGGAGGTCCTCCAAGATGTTTTCTTGCAGGCCACCGAGATAACATGCCACGTGAATCATCAATGTCCACCTGGCCTACTTGCTTGCCACGTCATCCAGCCTAGATGTGGACTTCCACGTGGATGGTCGCCCCATTAATTTGCCCAACCGACTGACAAAATTACCGCGTCAGCTGTGGGCGCAGGCAGATGGTGATGACTTTCACCGTCGCATTAACTTCTTGTTCCCTTGTGATCCGGCCCGCTGCGTTTCCGTCCGTTTAAAAACAGTTATCCAAATTTATCTGATGAAAAGAGATTGATTAAAAGATTAAAAAAATAATAAATAAAAATAATTAATTTATGTGATTCTTATAAATATTTTTATTCAATCAATTCATTTATGCCACACCTTTGTACAAAAATATTTGTTTAACTGCTAATAACTGTATAAAACAGAAAGTGGCATGCCAATATTGATGGTAATATCAGTCAAAAGACAGCAAGCGTGCATGCAGTAAATCAGTCAATAGATATGTTATTGAATGATTATATCACTCAAAAGGGAAATGATCTAGATGTTATAGGCATCTTGTATGGTTACCATCTAAAAGTGAAAAGCTGGTTGATAAATATGATAAGCCAATTAAAAGCAAACTAGCGAAGTCGACATTTCTAACGATGATGCACAATGGTAACTAAATATACAGCCAATCAACTCTTGATATTTGGCAAATCAATTGTCTAATTGTGATCGGAAGACAAATGAACCCATCGACTTTTTTTATTTAATTAAGACAAGCATGAGGCAATTTGTAGAGCAGAATTCTGAAAATCCTCGTTCTCCCTCAAAGGGGTATAACATGCATGTAGACATGTAGTAAATGAAATGCACAACAGCCAAGTATCTGGTTCAATTATCTAGCTAGTAGGTTCAGTATATTTATATAACACTGGTTTTGTTTGTGTATACATATTAATATAATTCTTGGTGTGTTTTCACACTCAGTATTCAATAGATAAAGTACTAGTCTTAAGCAAGACCCACGTCCCATTATTTTGTAAAATGTGGCCCAGATGATTAGTCATTTCCTTTTGACAAAGATTTTGCACTTTACAAGGGAAGACAAAACAAAAACAAAAACAAAGAAAGTGGGAGAAAAATCCCCCTTCTGTAAAAGTTGATTATATTGTTGCCAAAGAAACTCAATATATATGCAAGCGTGGAACCCCAATGCCAAGAGCATGCCCATCTAAATTTATATATAAAGAGATGCTGGGCTTTCCCTTCCCTACAATATCAACCATCCACAATCTTTTTTCATTTTCAAGATTTTCGACACAAAAAGAAAAGAGAAAACCAAAGCAAGCTAGCTTTATCTCTTCATCAACATTTATTTAGGAGCTCTCCAAAACCAAACTTTTATATATAATCTCTTAACTTATATATCTTCCCAAGTTTTTTCTTTCTTTCTCCAAAACAATGAAGGCATCTTTTGCAAAAGTAGTAATCTCTATTCTGATTGTATCTCTTCTCTCTACTGGGGCTCAAGGTAGGCCAAGGCCAATATGTCTCCTTCTTCTTATAAAATTTTCAGGCATCTTCTTTTATTTTTCTCCCTTCTTCTTCTTTTTGTATATGCATGTAGTTAGGTATATCATTTAATTTGTTCCTTTTGCGTTAGGGATTCGCTTTAAGAAAAGACTCTTCTCATCTGTTGGGCAGCATCATCATGAGATAATCCATGTGAGTATTGATTAACTTCTTTTCATATATATATAAGAAATGATAGATTTATATTCCATTTCACTACATATTATTCTAATTTTAATCTGCTCTCTTTCTATAAAAATATAATATATGCAATGCAGAGAGACAGAACTGGTTCTTTGATCAAAGCAAGTGATGATGGCAGCAGTAGCGTTTGGGAAATTGTTCATTGCAAAGACTGCAGCACAGGTACCTCGAAGAAAAGATCAGTTATTTCTAGAGTATCCAAGAAATCGAAACAGTACTGGCTGCCTGGCATTCAAGAAGATTACAATAGACCTACAAAACACAAACCCAAACACCATTAGTTTAAGAATTTCTTTTCCTAGCTTAACTATTAATTTTACTCGAGTTGTTCTTAACTTAAGATTTTCACAGTACCGTAGTCGGATATGATTTTGTTATTAGAAGATTCAAATTCAAACCCCTGAATTAATTGTGATCTACAAATTAACTAAAATTTTGATTATTTTAATTTCTTTTTCCCTAGATGTTTCAATTCTCTAACTCTCTCATTATATTGATCTGTAGATGCCATTTGGGTTGTTCGATCTGTTCACATATACATATAGTTTTTGTATTAGATAATTCACTAAACTAAGTTGAATTAATTATTCACCCAAAAGATAGAAGAAGGGATCCCGCAAAATTAATGAAATTAGGGATACAAGTTGCAAATATACCTTATCTTAAGTATATATACATATCTCTATTAATTTTCATAAATCTACTGTTGCTGCAGGATCAATGAATAGAAAACTTATTTCCACAACCACCACCACCACCACTACTTCTAAGGTTGGTTCAAGTCATTAATTGTTGATCGCCAGCAAAACAAAAGTCATTTAATTCACATATATATGTACAGTTATAGGATTTTTCTTAACATGATTACATTATTGATAATACTACGTATGTACTACATCCATGTACAGAATGAAGCTAACCCTACATCAACTTTGGGGAAGCAAGCTGGGGATTTCACTACTAACTCACCGCCAACTTCTGATGATGATCATGAGAAAAATAAGAGCTCCGATGATCACGATCACGATGTAGACCTTACAGATATTGCTGAAATGGACTATTCTCCAGCGAGAAGAAAACCTCCAATCCACAACTAGTTAATTAATAAATTCTAAATCTATAGGAATATAGCTAGAGGATCGGAGCAAGTTTATACTTTAATTAGCTGGGATAGTCATAAATAGATTGAAGTTGGGACAGCATTACAGGAATGCTGCAGTTTTTCTAGCCTCAATTCAATTAGAGGTATGCTTTTGTTTATAGTAATACAATTTTTATATTCTAACATCATAGTTAATAAATATTTAATTATTATATTCTCAAGTATCATTTGATGATTGAGTCAGAAGCAACTTTCAGGGCAGATACATCGATCTCCACAGGCTTTTGTAGCCCATAATCAATATTATATATGTATAAGAAGATATTCCAAATAATTAATCAGAATAATAAATAAATTCAACCCAATGTAGATTTTCTCTTCTTTCCTCTTTGGATTTGTACTAGTGTTATTGTTGGACCTGACAAAGAGAAAGAGCATAGAATTAATTTACGGGTAAAACATAAATTACAAGGTAACCTTAATTTGAAAACATATCCAATACATATTGCAAATAAGGTCTCTTAATTCATATATGTATATGAACAAAAGTTGATGGAATTGATATAAAACTTTCGATCAAATTATCCTACTTAGAATTTCGAGTGAAGTGGGGGGTCTTTATTTATTTAATTTCATTTGTCAATGGGGTACATATATACATATAATTCTTCTTTAGTATAAGTACTCTCATTTTTTTTTAATGTGAATACACTGTTAAATAGTATAGTTTTTAATGTATTGAAATCTATGTTTTTTTTTTTTTATATTTTTTTGGTATTCTCATTTTATTAAAGTAAGAATACTATATAAAGAGAGAGAGAGAAACAAAGAAGGGATGAGTTCAGCGACATAGGCATGGTGCATTATGTGATTAAGACCAACTGGTGTTTCTTTATCAGGTGATTTGCCCATTAAGGATTTAAAAAATTTGCCCCGACAATGTTACACTTATTGATTGCAATTGCTTGAATTGTCATTTACATGTGGGCTCTCATGTTTTCTGTCCTAACTCGTACGTGTGTATGTGTGTGTAGGCTCATCAACTCTCAAGACCAAATTACTAAAGAATAAAAGATTGGTAGCTACTTTTCGATGATAGCTATATCAGTCATGTCGTGCAAGGCCTCTTGATTATTATGGATTGTATATGGTTTAATTTTTACTATATATTATCCCATTTTATCTTTATATTAAGTTTAGTCGTTTTATCTCATTTTAGCACTTTCTTGATAGCTTTCCTATCTTATAATTTTTGCCTGATACTAATTTAGATAAGTATTTGTTATCTCCTAATTTCGATTAGATAAGTCGTAAATGTTGTGTTATTTTATTCATTTGGCTTATCTCTTAAATACAATTTGTGTTGTGTAACCTGTATCCACCACTTACTGTGTTGTAGCACACGTTCATGAGTTTAGATGATGTTGAGTAACAAACACCAAGTCAATTGAAGGGTGTGATTCACACTAGTGTATCTCGGATGTGTGTTGCAAGCCAAGGAATGGTTCCACCGCTCAAAGCTGCTCACTTGTAATCTATAAATAGGATACATGCACCTGTAAATGATTCATCCAGAAACACGATTAAGCTATTGAAAGACGTGAGAACAATGAACATTAATTCTTTGCAAGCTTCTCTTTTACTTTCGTTAATCATTGGCTGCTAGCTCTCCAAACTCTGGTTCTTTTACTTTGTTTTCATGAATAATTAACTTGGATACTTTCCAATCAATATCACAACAGTTTGTTTAATATCATAAAGAAATGGTTGTACGGTCAAATATGTTAATATAATTGATTACTGAAAATCATTGACTCATCAGTTTGAATTCACCTCATCTACCTTTCAATTTCTCCATGATTATTGACAAGAAAAAAAAAAATAACAACCGTTTTTTATTATTATTTTTTTTGTTTATACCTGTTTGTTAATTAATAATAGTGTATGGTTGAAAATTGACCTATTCTTATATCAATTAACCCACCAATCCACAAATATAGAATCGATAAAGATGGAAAAGGAACTTAATGGTGTTTTTTTTTTTTTTAATTTTTGTGAAGCACAGTTTTTTTAATAAAAAAAAAATTACATTTCGGGACAAATGGACTACCTTTGGTTTTATTATGATTCAACTAATGGACTTTCGATTTTCAATTTTACAAATGTTTTATCTATCCACATATATTAATATAATGAAAAAAATTGAATATTTCAAATATACAAATAACTTATTCTCAATATTTTAGAAAACAAGCATGTAAAAATATATGAATAATTGAAACAATTTATTATTTTATTTAATTATTAAAAAAAGACTATATCTTGCTTTAATTAAAATCATTTAGAATTCAACTAAATAACTAGACGAAGTATTGTTGTCTAGTAAAATAAAGGAATGTCCAGTCGTCTAGGAAGTGAACAGACGGAAGACGAATCGTATGCAGCCAAAATTCAAATGACAGATTGTAAATAGTCTGCACAAGTGCATACATTGTTGTTTTGGAAATAACCACGATGTGAGGTTATTTTTGTATTAAATATTCGAATAACATGTCGTTTATTGGTAAAATGACAAACGTCCTGTCATCTTCTATATGCTTGCAAATTAAAATTTAGAATATTTGATGTAATGTTATTAAAAAATAGAGAACTTGTCATATCTTAACTAGAATTTTAAAATAGTAATTTTTTTTTCAAAAAAAAAAAAAAGGAAAAGCAACATTAATGGTTTTTTTTTCATTTTTTGCGAAGTACAATTTTTTTTTTAAGTGCATTTTGGGACAAATGAATTTCCTTTGATTTTATTTTGGTTTAACCATTCGACTTTTAATTTCACAAATGGTCTCTCTATCCCATATATTAATATTATGAAAAAAGTAAATATTTCAAATAAAATGTATTACACATAACATGTACAATTTTTACACTATTGGACTAAAAGTTGGATTGAGCTTGATGAGAGACCAATAGATTATTTTCCTATATAAAGCTAAAGTTTACATTCATAACTAAGCATGATTTTCAAATTAAATTTTTTTCCTTTGTTTTACCCAAATATACAAATAACTTATTCTCAGTATTAGAGGAAAACATGTAAAAATATATAGATAAGTGAACTAGTTTATTACATGTCGTTTTTTGTTACTTAGATCAATGATATGTCTTGCTATAATAAAATGAAAAATGACCTATCATCTACAACATGTTTGCAAATTAAAATTTAAAATATGTAATATGGTTAAAATAATAGACGACTTGTTATGTTTAGAGTAAAATTTTAAAATAATCTTTTTTCAACTCCGAAAAAAGTTACAAATTAGCTATTTGAGTCCACTTTCAACTCTAATTAGCTCAAATATATATTTTTTTAAGTTAAATATATATGATTTAATCATTCAAAATTTTATACACAGAAATCATATTTGGAGATTTGAAGTTGCGTGAAAGAGATTGAAAAAAAAAAAAAAAAAGATACTTTTAGAATTAAAGTAGTTCATGATTTTTTTAAAAAAAGGGAGTTTTAAATGAAAATTATATGGGTGCTAATAATCCACTAAACATATGATTTAAGGGTGCGCCTGGCACACTAAATTCTATTATGTTATATTGCATTATTTTAATACAGTTATATTGTATTATGTTATATTGTATTAGTACTTTATTATAATAATATTGTACAATGTTTGGTACTACACTATATTATATTAATTTTTAGTTATATTGTATTTGGTGTTGCACTGTACTGTATTAAATTTTTTGGTAATTAATTTAAATTGTATTTTTAGAAAATAATAATTATTAGTAATTAGAAAAAATACTAAATATAGAAGTCTTAAATTTTAGAAATTTAACTTATTTTTTAGTATAAATGTTAAAAAAATATCATTATTCTTTATGAAGATCAAAACTTATAACCTTAAATTTTCAGCAAAATAACATTTATTGTTTCAACATTTTCTAAATTTATCACCTGTGAAATAAATCGAAAACAAATAATGCAATCAAATACCCTCTAAATACTATCACACTATAATAAATTGTTAAAACATACAAGATTAGTTCAAAAATTATCTTTGGTCCGGAGACCTTTTAGTTCCATGGCATATTAATTACTATAGTTGAAGCCGCAATTACTTGTCTGTTTGTTTGTTATTAACAGCATCATATTCAAGTCTCTTGTGATACTATTTGAAATTTCATAAGTAGCTCTTGAGGCCTTTAAGTTTCACTCTGTGTTGAAACTTCAAAATCCAGTTTGTTTCTTATTATTCTAAAGAGATGAAAATTTGACCGCGATGGATCTGTACACAGTCGGTGTTTAATAAGAGGAAACAAATATGTCAATCGTTCACTTAGTCACTCATGTGAAGTGTCTTTTGTTCGTTGCTTTGACTTCAAAGTAATATATGCATCAGATATTACAACTCTTGATGTTAATACATTTTGTTCTGGTTATTGATCATAATGAAAATTAATGGCATTTGATCAGAATTAATGGCATTATGATCAGAACCTGGTAGAGTTTCTTTACAAAAAAGAACAAAAATATAAAGACCATGTAAGCTTTTACATGGTTAAGATCCTATCAAGTTGGCTTTAGTTGGCAAAAAGGAATGGCATCAAAAAGCTCGAGAAAGAGTGGAAAAAAGGCACCACAAAGATTTTTCAATTATTATCACAGCTTGATAGGCATGGAAATGTATATCTTACAAATTTGGCCGCCCTCCCCAAAACATCAAAGAATGGGGGAGTGGTGACTTTCCTTTCTTGGCTGCTATCGTGGTCAATTCCTTATACTAAAATGGGACAGGACCACGAAGCAATTTCTCTCCCTCTCTCTCCTTTTCTCTCTTCTGTCATATATGTGTGTGTGTGTGTGTGTGTGAATAAAACTATAGAAAAAAAACTTGCACACCTACTTCTTTCACTCTATTTTGCAATCTTCCAGAGGTTGGAAGATTTTCAAAGTACTTGTTAGAATTTAGCACTCGATAAAGCATGTTCACCTTCCCCGCCCCGCCAGTGGACGCCCTTAATCCTATCGGCAGACCTACAAATTCCGCTGCAACTCCAATCAAATAAAGCAACACAAATGTTGCCTGCCTGAGCCTTCCACTCACAGTCTGCAAATACAAGTTCATGATACAAAATTAGAACATTATTTAAAAGAAAAAAGTTACCATTATCTGCAGGGGGTGGTTTGTTTCCTGTTCTCTGTTTGCTTATATCCTATACAATAAGGCTGTAAGTTATGTGGCAATCTTATCTCATTTGTAATATTGAGTCTCATCAGGGCCATCAAGATATCGTTGATTTGATAAGTTATGTATGTATGTATATATGTATATTTCTTGTAATTTACTACCAACAAAAATAAAGTAAAAATGAACAACATGCAAGTGAGTCGTGTGGGGTTAATTTCTTATTTTTACCTTGTTTCTAATAGTTGTAAGTTACATTAAACATAACTTAGAGATATCTGATAAGTAATGAAGATGATTTTAATCTTGGGGGTGGGGGGGCTTCATTTGGTTACATACCCTAGACGCAAATGCTCCACAACAATAACATTCGTCCTCTAGCCTCAACAATAGTAATGATGATTAATTAGCTGAAAATAATATATACAGTTTATATGTGTCCAAAATAAACACTAATGAATTGACTCTATATATTATTAATCATCTAAACTCACTTAATGGTTATTAGCCAATCTATTGGTTATCCAATGAATTTTTTTTTTCATTTTTTTTCTGTTTCTTTCATGCATAGTGTTTAATTTTGTACGTAGAAGCTTTAAATATACCATTAATAACTTATAAGATACCTATTAATATATACATTTTTTATTTTGTTTGATTGTATGCTATTTTTTTTTAATGGTAAATATATATTTTACTATCAAAAGAAATATACCTAAGCCACATCATTCTTTTACTCATTTACCCGGTATCTTTGATTCACCTTGTATCATCCTGTTGAGAGAGAAAAAATATATAATTGCATTGTCAATATGAAGAAAAATTATAAGTAGGAAAAATGTCATAAATACTCTTCATAGTTGTATCAACCAGAGTAGCGTATCAAAACATGCCCTAAGTTTATTGAATCTAAGATTCTAAACATACCTTTAAAATTGAAAGAAAGATCCAAATATAAATAAAGATCAAATAAATAATTGGACTAAATGCAATAAATTTATCCACAATTGACTGCAAATGAATAATATATAATAAATTAAAGAGAGAAAAAAAATCACTATATAAAAAGGATATATAAGCAATTATTGACAAAATAATACATCACCCACACTTACTACTGTTTGATGAGAAATAATTAAGATTGCTTAATTAGCATAAGTAAGAAAGCAACAATAACAATAGTGGTAAACAACAAAAAATATATGGTATGTCTATATTTTTCTGAAGAAACAAGTGATTGTACGCCATATTAAGAAGTAAATAAAATATATTGAATTTGTTATATTCATTTAAATGGATACTTCATACAATTATTAAGGGTGTTATGACATTTCTCCTACTTCTAATTTTT
Source organism: Murraya paniculata (assembly GCA_030449075.1). Lineage (NCBI taxonomy): Eukaryota > Viridiplantae > Streptophyta > Magnoliopsida > Sapindales > Rutaceae > Murraya > Murraya paniculata. The sequence goes on along the minus strand of JAEVFN010000099.1, from coordinate 376,027 downwards.
CTCCATACTTTGCAATTTCTTATTGAATTAATTTAATCAATAAGGTTATATAATTTATTTTGCTTAAAAATTCTCAAAATATTTAAATTATATGGCTAACATCAAAACTAAGGGTAGAATAGTAAAACTGACACTGTTATAAGTATAGGGGTTTGGACTTATTTTAAAATATGAAGGGATTTTCGCTTAGTTTCTCTAAATAATATAGAGTAATCCTCATTTTTTCTAAATTTCTTGATCTTAAACAAAGTCCAAGATCGTGGACTGAATTATTATATTATATTTTGCACACACACACACACTTACTTTACTAGATGAAAAAACCAATAATTCATAATATTTAATTTTACTGATTATGAGAATTTATCATTCAATTGACAAATGCTATAATAACTGGAATGAAATTTCTAGAATATTTAAAAAGTGCATATTACTTATCCTAATTTCATGTTGTACATATATTATTTCTCGCACAAGCTTGCTCTTATGAGTTATGATAATATTCATATCATTTCATCAATCTTTTTTTTTTTTAATAATAGCATAGCGGTAAACCAATTTTCTTTCTATCCATATGAGTAGGATTTAAATTACATATCCTCTATATTTTACATAGCTGAGCTGATTTGTGTACAACTCTTTATAATCTTTTGGCGCACATGTATTTATAATAATATATGGTTAAAATTTAATTAGTTTTATATCTTGATCTAATAACTACCAATTGTATCTTTTTAAAAGATTAGTAAAAAAGTCACCTACATCAATTTACCATTTATGATAATAAAAGTTCCCTAAAAAAAAGTACAAATTCACCAAAAAAAAAATTGTCCATAAAAAATGTTATGTGAACTTTTAACTTTTCTGTCTTACTAGTAAAAGAATAATGTATCATAGTCTTAAAGAATGACAGGCTAAGTTATAAGGATGGCAAAATAATCTAGGTTCAGGCCGCATCTGTAAGATCTTAGAAGATCTAAATTTGAAAAAAATCGTATCCGCACATTAAAAAATACAGATTCAAATGCTAAAATTAAAGATCTATCTGGATCTAGATCCAGATACGGATGCAAGTGCATTTGGAAAGCCAAATATTTGGATCCACATATTTTTTAGTTCAAATATTATTTATTAAATTAAAATTCAATTAGAAAATATATAAGTTAAATGACTTAAATGAAAAAAAATCCAACTTAACCCTAAAAGTAAAACACACCATCTTGTAATCTACATAGATTTTTAGTGTGGTTAGACTTGAATAGTTGGATTTATGTTAGTCTTGATGTTTGATTTATATTGAGGATTGTAGATGTTGAAATGTTTATGGTTAAATTATGATTAGATCTAATTTGATTTTACTAGGTAAATTCGTTGAACAATTATATTAGAATTTAACATTATGCAGATTTGGATATCTAAAGAATCCGCTAAAAATTTGCACAGGTATTACTGTAATGGTGATGTTTTTAATCTTTGAATTTTTAATTTTTTTGAATAATAATAATCACATTATTTATAATAAACAATTATATTAATGACAAGAGTAATGCTATACTTACTCAATTTGATACTCAATTGGGATACTTATTGAGGTGACAATTTACACGTCATCGATTGGTTGGGTTGTAAAAATTATAAGATAATAATTAATAATGTAATCAATTAATACCATGCACATGACAATAAAATGATTGGCGACACATAATTAAATATCTTAATCAAGCAAGCATAATATTACTGTAATGACAAAAATTAATATTATCTTGAAACAATTTATTCTGATTTTAAGACAAAGTAAAGATATTAATGAAAATATATCATATTTCGATTCAGATTACTGTAGCTCAAGTAAATAATTTATTTTAATTTTTATTTATCATTATGATTCCAACATATTTTAATTAATAATTAATAAATATACCACATATGTAATTCCAACATGTTTTAATTAATAATTAATAAATATACCACATATGTAATTTACATAGTTACAGCAACTCGAGAGAGAGGCTTAACAGAGTTATTTAGTTAACCACTTGATGACTTGATTTGAAATTACAGGGAGGAGTTGGGATAAAAATTAATTTAAAATTTGCCCACACATATTTTATTTTATTTTTAAAGCATCGTGATTAATAAATTATCTATATTTTTGAATTTTGTAAAAAATAGAGGGGACAATCAAATTCATCCCCAACCAAAAAACATCGCTAATTTTTTATTTACTTTGGTTTATATATATATATTGGTGACATACGAATCCTACTACGATTTATGACTCCATTTACGAGGAGGTTCAAGGGCCCCCTTCAAGTACATAAATGATCACGTCTGGTGCCGGCAAGTCTTAAGCTGTAACCGTTATGCTGAGCAAAACGGGTGGAGAGTGGAGACAGACTTGTAACTGAACTGGATGCATACATTATTATTAACAAATTTGTGATGTAAAGAATCTTTATTCTTCTGTTCATGTAATCCAAATAAAATAAAAAATAGCCGTCTCACTGAGTCACTGTTAAAGTAAATAAATAAAAAATAAAAATAAAAATAAAAATAAAAATAGAATTCTTAAGATAAGTAAGAACCACAAAATCCAGCACAGTAAGTAAATTCCCATTCCCTTCTCGGGCCTGAATTGCAACGCACCGAACTCAACAAGAGAGAGCGAGGGAGCGAGAGAGGGAGCGAGATTAAGCTGCTCTGGTGAGAGCATCATACGGATGCAGATACAGACTTACGGCACGGGGGCTGTCCTGTTCTATTAAGCTGCTCTTTCCTAATTCTTAGTAAACAAAATACTGCCGCCTGTCTCTGCACTCTATTGTTTGTTTCTTCTCACGCTCATCTGGGGTTCCTCCTCCTCTCTCGCTCTGTCTTCTGCATCTCCAAATCATCACTGTCTGATCTCAGGTATTCTTTTGTCGTGCGATTTCTTCATCCTTTTTCTTGCTGATTGTTTTCTGGTTTTAAGCTTAAGGGTCCGCTTGCTGCCTTTTTACCTTTATTTCTTCCTAGGTCTGAGAAAACCCTAGCAGCTGGGACTCTTGTTTTTGTTTTTGTTTTTTTTTAATGCTATCTGATTATATTTGTTTTTCTGCAAATGGCTATTTCTATTTATGTGACTTAAGCCTAATGGAATTTTACAATTCGGCAATTGGGATTTTGGTCACTGCTTTCCGTTTCCAACTTTCCGAGTTATAGATTAGAAAAAAAAAACGAAAATTTTGTCTGGTCATCTGTTTCGTGGTTTCCCAATAGTAGGTCCATTCATGTTCTTATTTTGTGATGGTTTCCTAATCGTTTCACATTTATATCAAAGCTTCTGCTCGTGATTTCAACTTCAGCTCCTGTATCTAATTTACCCCTTAGTTGATTTTTAGTTATGGCATAAAATCAAGTTTTATTTTCAAAGACTTGCTATCGCCATATACTAGTTGTTGATACTAAAGCTAGGATTTTGGCCCTTACAACCCTTCAAACATCTATTTTTGAAGGGCTGGGTCAAGGTCAAATGACTTACCTATTTCTTGGATGCTGGAAAACATGCATAGTCTAGCATTTTACATGTTGAGAAGCAAAAATGTATTCTTTTTGGAGTATCACATGCTGCATCATTCTTGATTTTTAAATTTTACATCAGCTTCTCGTTGCCATAATTTTGTAATATTTTCTTATCAATGCATATATAGCTATTCATAGTAGTATTTTCTTTCTGTGCCTTTTTTTTTTTTATTAGGTATCTGAACGGTCAGCAGAGAATGGAAAGTTGTGGTACTGTTAAAATTCCTGGGGTTAATGAAGCTGAAAGTTCCGAAACCACCATTGAAATTAAAATAAAAACACTAGATTCACAAACCTATACTTTGAGAGTTGATAAACAGGTGATTTCTGGTGCTCGCTTGTCATCTTCCTGCTTTAAGTTCATTGTGTTAGACTGCAGGTTTAAGTTCTGTCCATGGATCTATGGCTTAAATGTTCTTTTTTCTAGTTGCTTTGTTCTTATCACAATTGTTTCTTATAGTTAAGACTGGCAACTCATGTATATTGTTCAAGGAGGCATGTTGCTAGTGACTTTTATGTTATCTTTCTGATAGAATTAGTATTCTCTAAATGTTCTGCAGGTACCAGTTCCTGCTTTGAAAGAGCAGATTGCTTCTGTCACGGGCGTGTTATCAGAGCAACAACGTCTAATATGTCGTGGAAAGGTTCTAAAGGATGATCAACTCCTCTCAGCCTACCGTATCCTTTGTCTTTTAATGCTTACTTGAGTTGTGGAATTTTGGAGTTTTATGATGTTGTCTGCAAAGGCGGGTGGTTGGGAAGTAGCTGTTGATCCTGATATAACTTAAGCATTCAAATAAGAGGCAACTTTTACACTTTTAGAATCAGTATGGGAGTTTAGCTCTTAATATATTTCAGAAGTAATAGTCATTAGGCCTTTTGAGCCTGATATCGATCAAGGATTTAACTAATTATACAATCACGCATACTGCCAGTAATCTTTTGTATTTCCTTCATGTAACAATCTGTAGATTATAGCATGCTTATCATTGTTTGTAGATCGCTCCATGTTCCACATTTTCCTTTAATTTCTTAACTTACATTAGATGTTGAGGATGGCCACACCTTGCATATGGTGGTCAGGCAACCAGTTCCGTCGTCATCAGATGGCACCCATAATCTTCCAGGTTGGATTGACTCAAGGATTTACGCTATTGTTTTAAGATGTTGTCTGTCCTACTTGTTCTAATCTGAATTAATTTACGTGCTCTATATGATTAAGATTCTTTTTTAGCTCGGTTGATGGGTTGGACCACAGAAGTCTTTTCTTTCACTTTTAGGACAGTTGAGTATTTTCTAGGTACTGTGGCTTGGGTGCTTCCCTGCTGAAGCTGTAGGTTCCTTAGCAGAGGAATCTAGGAGTGGGGACAGTAATTCCTTTGTGTTTAATACGTTGTCCATTGTACTAGGGGAACATTCGTACTTTCTGGGGATTGGGCTTCCTATTTGTATTTCCAGGTGTTTTATATCTGCAATTTCTTTGAACTGTCTTGTGTCGCTCCATCCATGTTTATTGTATTCTTATTTTGCACTTAACTTTTGTGCCCTCGCTTATGTGGCGTACCATTCCTTTTACTATTGGCCTTCTCTTGAATGCTTCAAATTTATTAATTTTATATTAAAGATCTTGTCAACCAGTACTCGTTATGTGGTGAATCATGATGCATCAATAACACTTCTTATGTTGTTTAAAATTTGCATTTATGTTTATAGTATCAATATGATGGGCATGCAGTTATGAATAAATGGTTTCTGTTACTGTTAAAGCTACTGAGAAATCCAAGCTAAACCCCATTATTTCGTGAAATTGAACCTGATCAGGTACAAGCCGCAGTCATGTAGCGCCTAGTGTTGTAATTGAAACTTTCAATCTTCCTGATCGAGGAGATGGAGTTCCTCCAGAGATCAGTCAGGTTAGACAGCGTGTAGATTGGATTTGAATGGAACATGAATTTGCATTTGAAGCTGGTTGAATAATCTCTCCCTCGAAATTTCTCAATTTTTGTTTTTCTTCTGAGCAGATTGTGTCGGCTGTTCTGGGCTCTTTTGGTTTTTCAAATATTGGAAGTGGTGGTGGTGGGGGGATAGATCTCAGGGTAAGTCATAATCTCAATTCCCTGAAACTGTAACTTAGATAGTTTGGTTGAAGTATTGTGTGAACTCCAATGCTGCTGGTCATGAAAAGAACTAGGATTCTCCCTCTATTACACCCACAGCACCCTTCCCCTTCCCGCTCTTGCACACAAACTACCCCTGCCAAAAGTTGGGGGAAAAAAATTGACACAGATACTTTTATGATTTCTTGATTGGAGGAGATAGTTTGTTGAAGGTTTCTTAAAATTTAGCATCTTATATTGCCACAATATACCGATTACGTTTGTATTCTTCTATCTACATGCATTTATTATATTCATTTTCATTTATCTGGGGTTGGGGATGTGGCAGGAACATGCAATGCAAAGACCCGAAAGGACATCAGATGCTGGTGGCGCATCAGACTCGGCCCAGCAACAACCTGAACAAGGTGGCACACGGTTTCAATCAAATCGACCACATAGTGCTTTTGGAATTCCAACAGCAATTTCCATGGGGACTTTGCAACCTCCTGTAAGCCTAAAATTCTCAATTTGCTTCATCAATTTATGGTCTTGCAGTGTGTGGATTTACTCTTTGTCAAACTATAAGAAGTAAACATTGTGAGATACTATTAGGGTTATGTGACAAATTTTGTGTGATATTTCTCTTTTGTTGTAGGTGATACCTGATTCTTTGACAACCTTGTCCCAATATCTAAGTCAATTGACGCGCGAATTTGATGGAATAGGTCTGTTCTTATCCCCATTTTATACTGTAATATTCCACTGTGCTATACATGTTATGCAATCCTATAATTCTTTGTTGATTTTGGGCAGGCAGAGGTCGTGGCAACAATGCTGCTGCTACAAATAGTACCATAGAAGGAAATACTAACTCAGCCTCACATCCGGAGATGTTACAAGAAGGGCTTCCAACGCCTGCATCTTTAGCGGAAGTGATGCAGTCTTGTAGACAAATGCTCATTGATCAAGCTGCAGAGTGCCTCCATGTGTGTTTCTTGTCTTCCATCTTTAATTGTTTGTGTTGGTGATCAATGTCTAACGTTTTCCTTTGTTAACCATGATATGAACCAATTCTTTGAAGTATATTTTCTTTTTCTAGAATCCTGTATAATAACTCCAGTGGTCCTCAGATTCTGTTGATTAATATTTGTGATTGGTATGTTTTCTTATATACTGATAGCAACTTGCGAGGCAACTTGAGAATCAAGCGAATGTGACTGATCCATCTTTACGGACAAGTATTCAATCGACTGCATGGAGAACCGGTGTTCTACTGCATAATCTAGGTGCTTTTCTTCTTGAACTTGGTCGTACAACCATGACTTTGCGACTAGGTCAAACTCCGGTAGGATAATTCTGTTACCATTTGTATGACTTCTCCTCAGTTCACATTACTTTGCCTAAGTTTTGCTTTGATTCATTTTCTTATGCAGTCTGAAGCTGTGGTTAATGCTGGGCCAGCAGTTTTCATATCACCTTCTGGTCCTAACCCTCTCATGGTTCAGGCAATATTCGCTGCTCATGATTAAATCTTCTTGTTGACTTCAAATTTTTCCTTTTACTGATCGTTGAACATTATATGTTCAGCCTCTTCCTTTTCAACCAGGAACAAGCTTTGGTGCCATTCCCATGGGGTCTGTACAGCCTGGCGTTGGTTTGGTTAATGGACGTAGTGCTGGGTTTCTTCCAAGGCGTATTGATATACAAATACGAAGAGGTATCCTGTTTATTTTCTGCCTGTAATATTTACAAATTTTGAACTTTTGATAATGACTAATAGAAGCTGCTCAGCTTCCAAAATTATGCATTCATGAAATACTGCCAAATATATGAGTATTTGTGAATTTTAAATATTAACCGTAATTAATTATGATTTGAGTACTTGTGGATGAAATACATATATCATGTAATGATAATTGCAACCTGTGTAAGCTTCTTGATAACAGAGTGCGGCAATCCTCATTTCCCCACGCTTTTACTAGTTATATAGAAGTGGAATATTCTGTAACTATACATGACACTCACACATGGAAATGTAGCCTCAAGTGTCAGACATGCTCATTTATTAAGTGCTTACAATTGTTGATTTTACTGGAAGGTTCGTCAATGGCAAGTTCTAATGCTATTCAAGAGGAGCGCAGTAATACTCAGCAGGCCCCAGGCCAAGGAAACACAGCAACAGCTTCTGGTACTGATAACCTTGGCAGTCAAGCAACTACAAGGAACTCGGATGGTTCATCTTTTGCTGGAGAATCTGGTGTACGAGTAGTGCCAATTAGAACCATGGTAGCAGCAGTTCCAGCTCCCTTTGGCCGCCTACCTTCAGATTCATCTGGCAATCCTGTCGGCTTATATTATCCGGTTCTTGGAAGATTTCAGCATGTAGCTTCTGGACTTGTGAGTGGTGAACAGGGACATCAAGTATCTGGTGAGCATCATCCTGCTGGACTGCAAACTGAGCAGCCATCAGTTCCTGATGCTATAGGGCAACGAAATCCTGAAGATCCTGCACGAAATGGTAATGTATCAACTACAGTCGTGATTACAATTATTTCTTGAAATCTTTGAATTCCTATAGTGGTTAATTTCAGGAGGCTTGGTATTTGTTTGATTATTTATTTTAGTAAATGTTGATCTTGATTTGATAGTAATGCTTGTACTACTGCTGATGCTATTAATATCCTGGGGAGTTGTGTGGTTTCTGTTTATCCAAAAGATATAACCAGTGGCGATTCTATGGGTGCTTCAAACTTTTTGGTAAAACTGTTGGGCAGACTGAATTTGCCTAATTAATTAAAAAAAAAAACCTTGATAAAGACATCAATGCAAAATGTTTGCAGGAGAGCCTGTTCTAATTATTCTTTCATTTGTATTTTAATAAATTGATATGAGTAATCATCTAACCGAGGACAACATTCATTTCTCTGTCCTGGAAAATAAAACTCGAGCAACTCAATTGATATATAAAGTTTTCAGAAGGTAGTGGGAGGTAAAAGGAGTTGCACATTTAGTGTGTAAAATGACTCATTATAAACTCAATTGATCACTAGGTGCACCGACTTTTGTTTTTGAGATTTCTTTCGGAAGTTGGAGAACTCATCTGGGTCAATGGCTGTTTGCATTCAGAGATTGCTGCTTGTTTAATACATATTTTGAGCTTCGGTATGCCTATGCGTACATGTCTAATCTGTATGTTAAAGTTTGGTAGGGTTGTTACGCTCTGGTTGGCCTGTTCTTCTCACAGATTGGTCATTTGTCCCTTGCGTTTGGAGTTAGATTTGGTTTCAGGACTGGTTTAATTTTTATGCAACTCGTCTTTGTTTGGTGACCAAGACGGTAATCTTTCAGGAACTGAATCCTTCAAGTGGCTTTTTCATTTGTAGGATCGTTAGGAAATCCAAACGCCAGACAACAGGAGCCATCTCACTCATGCAGTGTCAATGTTAGTACTCTGTCAACTGCTGGAACCCAGAACAACCGAGAATCAGAGCAACAGATTGGTTCTGGTGTTCTTCAACTTCTGAGGAATCTTTTTCCAGGTGGTGAAATCCATGTAGAAGATGAAGGCTTACATGGAACAGCTTCTGATTCTGTCCCAGAGCCCGCAGCCACATTTAGAAATCATGTAGTTTCATCCACTGGCCCTTCAGCAGCAGAAGCAAGTGCCACTGATGAAGGGATATTTTTATCTAATTTGCTTCATCAGATAATGCCCTTCATATCTCAACATTCGAGTGCAGAACCAACCGTTACACCTTTGGGGGACGTGAATGCATTTGAGCATAGAATGTCTCAAGATTCTTCCGCTCATGTAAGAGTGCTTCATCAATTACACTTCTAATGGCTTTTTATGCCTCTTGTACAGCAAATCCAAGATTCCATATTACATTATATTTTTAATTTCCTTCTGGTTTGTGATCAAATATACTTCCACCTCTCAAACCCTCCCCCACTCATAATCACATCAATTCACATGCATGTGAGAGAATATGCTGAAGGATGATATTTTTGCAGGCTGGTAGCTCAAGTGTTCGGACATCGCGTCGACAAAGTGATTCAGAACCAAGCACACCGGATCCAAAACGTCAAAAGGTGTGTAGTTATGTTGCTGCATGAAAGTCCTTAATTTTGTCAACTTTTCCTCCTTTCATCCTTTTTCCTCGTATCGTTAAAATCTATGATAACCCAAAACTGGATGGAGGATTGAGCTTTTCCATATATCTTTAAAATTGTTAACAAAATCAAATAAATTATGTTTCTTCATGAATGTGATCATCATCTACATTTAATCTGTAAGTTAGTAGTTCTGATAAATTGTAGAACTCTTTTTGTATCTATTGTTGACGTAGCTGGTTTGATAAAGTGAAACCCATTAATGTAACATGTTGCATGTCATCAAATTTACTTAGCAATATAATATACTGCACAATGACATCATTGCAGTTACCCTCAGTAGTGTGCTGCATATCAGATTTTGAGCTTGTTCGGATATATGCAGCATCTGATGTACATGGAGCAAATTTTGTTACAATAGTAGTATAATATAATACTGTGGTTCCCTTGATGCAGATGGAGTGATTAGCCGAATGGCAGGGGATTTGATTTATCTGACGGAATTGGATGGTTGATGATTTTGGGCAATACGAATAATGTATTTCTGTCTCATAGTGTTCTACAGAGGAATGGCCGCGATCCCATTTAGTCAGATTTGATGAAAGTCCTAATTTTCCTCCTTTTTTTTAATTTAAATTTCCATCGCAAGTGGAATGTTTGTGACAGACACTATTACATTGAGTTAATATGCTGCAATCTGTTGTTTCGGCAGACGTGGGGGTAGTTGTTATCATCTTCAGACCTGTGTAATGAATGTCCATACCATACATAACCTTTGCTTTCATGGCTTTGAACTTTCATTTAAAAATCGGTAGTCCTTCAATAATCCATACTGAGTAAAAATTTTGGTAATTCTGCTTGTAATTGAATCCATGCCCTAGGTGAACTCAACACGGTATATACATGTCATGTATTCTGAATCCGTAACACAAGTTGTCCAGAAATGCAGTAACACTGGAAATGTGAAGCTGGTACGTGCTTTATTATGTATTATATGCGAAGTGTTGTGCCGCGGGTGTGAATCTACCAACTATTATTATTGTTTGCAATGACTCCAATTAATTTATCCTTCTACACATACACGCATGCATACACATACATATACATATATGTATTTATTTTTAAAAATATTATGAATTTTACACATACATATACATATATGTATTTATTTTTAAAAATATTGTGAATTTTAAAAATAATCGAATGTATTTAGTAAATTTTATTGTTGAACTGATATAAGAATATAAATGATTAAATTGAATATAATATTAATTAAAGTTTATTTATACATTTATAAATATGTATATAAAATATTTTTAATTACATATATTTAATAATTGATTAACTAATATAACTATTTTATATTATTAATTTTAGTTTTTTATTTTGTTATCTGAATAATATAATAATAATAATAATAATAATAATAATAATAATAATAATAATAATATCTTTAAAGTTAATAATTTTATTTCGGAATTAATAAGGATAATTTTAAATTTTGTAATAGATGTGAGGATATATGTAAAATTGTATTAAATATAATAATATTTCTCAAAATTAGATTTTAAAAAATTATTCTTTTCTAACTTTTTAAAATCTATTACAATTATTCTTCACTAAAAATAATCTTTTAAAAAATTTATAAATTATTAAAATTAATTTTTAATTTTTTAAAATTAGTTTTGAGGCTCCGGGTTTATCCATTTGTATATGGAGTGATAGCCTGCGGCTAATTTATCCCATCTCCCACCGATCATCGGAGTGTCTGCTATTCCGATCATAAATTAAACAAAATATAAATATTAAATAAAGGCAGGATCGGGTGATTTCCTGAATTAAGTGCTTGGCCTTTTCTGAACTTCAAGTTGTGATACGGTGGCTGGGTTGACTCACGATGGTAACTCGAAAGAAAAAGAAAGATGAAACGCGGAGCGAGGACCGCCGTTGATTCTCTGACTCAGCCAGCTCTATGCCCTAAGAGAATAGTGATTGCTTATCCTCAGTCTCCATTTGTGGATTGTCCCAAAGCAGGATCCCTTCCAGCTGCATAAGTGATTTAGCTTTCGCCTAAAATATCGATTTCTGCTAATACCTCACCCGCTCCCATTCCGACCTCGATCTGTCGGGAGACATGGTCCAATCCCGGTGGAGAAATGAAAATTTCAAATTGCATAGAAATAGGAGAGGACTGTTGTTGTTATCCATAACTTTATTAGAATTTGAATGAAAAAGAGACAGCTTAGCCAAAACAAGTGAGCGCCGCGCCCCTGCCCGAGCCTTATTTCCAAACGGGCCCTGAAGCTGCCAGTGCCATATTATTTGACTTCATATAGGTAAACGTAATTAACTTGCTAGGCATAGGGTTAGGCTTTGAACATAGTAACAGTGAAGAAGAAGCTGTAACTCCAAACTTGAGCTGCTTGACAGAGTCATGGCCGAGCACGTTCTCTTCAGATCCTCAATCGGGTTAAATCTAGATGTATGCTGTAATGTTATCATCCTTTTTACATTTACGTTTACATCTACGTTTACATCTACGTTTGCAGCTGCATTTGCATTTGTATGTTTTTTTTGCTTTGCAGACGGAGAAGGCATTTTTGAAGCAGCCCAAAGTGTTCCCAGGGTACAATGAATGTGATACGTTGATAGAACTAACAAAATTTATGCTTTTTCCATCTGGGATTTTGAGTTTTACTTTGTCTTAGTTTTTTTTTTTTTTTTTTTTAATTTAAAAAAAAAAAAAAGGAAAAATTAATAATTGTAACAGCTCTCAGAAATCATTAAAGGGAAAGAGGCCTGGTAAGGGCAGGAACTGTTTCTGGAAAGCATTGGATTGGGTTTCAAAACCCCAGAGAAGCCATTCAAAGTTTATATGTGTGCTTTTGTCATATGTTTGAATATTTGTGAGTTTTTTTCTTTTTTAAATTTTGATTAAATACTACACCTGAATCTGTTTGATTTCTTAAATCTATGCTACAATAGGGTATTTAGCCAAAACTGTAACTGGCTGAGCTTATTACTTATCACCATTGACTGTTTACTTCTTTGATGGGTTATCACAATAAATAATCATTTGCCTGTAGTTGGGACATGTATGCTGCATGAATTGCTATTGAGGTTTCCCCATTTATCACTGATAGTGGTGGGTTCTGTTAAACAGTCATCTATTGATTAGTTTTAACTGATAGAAATCATGTGTCATTTTTACTGAATGACAATATCATTGTGCATCAGTCAAGATTTTATATTGGATTGTTCGAGAGAAGTTGCAAAGTTTCCATTCGCCATGGATGATGTGATTTATACTGTGTGACATGCACTAATTTCTTTTGCATTAGATGATGGAAGATTCACTTTGACTTTGGGATATTTCTCACAGATTGCTTATGTATATAATATGATCACTCTGTAATTATTACTGTGCATTTTTACCGTCCATTGACATTATTGGCATCATTTCTTTTTCTTAATAATTAGTGGATTGTAAGTGCCACAAAAATACATAGTCAGAGGTTATGTGTAGTAGTGATTGAGAGATTTGGTGAAAACCAATTTTTTTTTCTTTGATGGTGTATTATTGTTGCAATAAAGATATTTCTCCATTTAGTTGTTATCTCATTTGTAAGGGTTTGATGAATGTATTAGAAAGTAGAAAAGCTAAGAAAGGGGTGTCCTTTAGATGTTGAACAAGTACTTGTTCAACCATGAACTGTATAATGAGTCTTTGGAGACATCAATTTGCGTTATCACATAAAGTTTCTATATTTATAAGTTTATTTAATGTGTGTATAATATATTTCATCAACTGCCTGTCTACTTTAATCAGAGAATTAGGAGAATGAGAGATAATTTCATCAATTAGTGGATTCATGTAATCATGTTGTAGCAGTTGCAAATCAGTCCTTAGCACTTAGCAGCTAAAGCCTTGGCTTTGTTTTAGACTCTTAGGATTTCCTTCTTGCTTGACTTGACAGATATGTGTGCTCTGGTCCCGGTAGCTTCTTGCATACTTGAAGATACGACTTGCTGTATGCTCTCTGTGTTGTGTATGTATTGCAAATATGCTATTTTCTGATTTTGGCCGTCCAAATATTTTTTGTACGGGAACTTACATTGCTAAGAAATGTCCATCCAATGGCACCGTTTCTATTAGAGGCTGTATCTTAGCTGGAACTTGCCATAGTGCCAAGATGATAAGGTCCCTAGTTGTTCGACAGAATTGCCTTCATTTTGTGAAGAAATATCAAAGGTATGATTAGTGATTTGTGCTTCTTAACATTTCCTTCACTTTATTATTATTTTTTTCCTCTTTTTCTGTCTTTTTGGGGTGGGTGGGTGTGTGTGTGTGTCACAGAGAGAGAGAGAGAGAGAAGTATCCTCTGTGTTTTTCAGTTATGAGAAGAGGCATTCAAACATTTCTGCGCGCATCTCTTCATGCTTCCACGTGAGGGAAGGAGACCACGTCATCATTGGCCAATGCAGGTTGGAATTCTTAGCAAAAGACCCTTGTTATTTTTAGGCATGATCATGATTTGGCAGTTTTTGTGTTGCATAATTAGTATATATGTATATTTTTCCTTCCTACCCAATATTCTAGGCCTTTGTCAAAGACAGTGAGGTTCAACGTGTTAAAGGTGATCCCTGCTGGCTCTTCTGGCTGTGGCAAGAAAGCAGTTACTGCAATGTAAGGTTTTTACTTAATTGGGAATAGGCTGGTGTTACTATTGTTGTGGCTTAAGCTGACTGAGAGTTTTGAAGTACATTTAGGTTTGCTGAATTACAGACCTTTTAGGTTTCTTTCATTTGTCATTAAATATTATCAATTACATCGTTTCCCTAGAATAACAGTTGATGGGTTTGTCTTAGGTTATTTGAGGAATAATTATTTGGAGGTCTTTTTCGTTCTTTGTTAGTGCCACTTTGGCTAAGTCAATCTTGAGCCTTAATGGAGCAAATTAACTGCCCATAAATAAATGAATAAATAATTCTTCAGCAAGAATGGGTGTGAATGACTCAGCTTGGAATTTACATTTATGACACAGATTGTGGGGCAATAATGCAACGGCTCCACTAACATCAATTGGAGGACTACAAAAAGCCACATAAGACTCCCAACATTTAGGTCAAGTATCAAGCAACCAAGCATATTCCCTTGCATCGCCTGGTATACTTAAAACAAGTTGATTATCAATCACCCTTTGGCTTGATTGTTTAAGATACATTTGTTGCATCAAGGCAAGGCAAGGTAAGGTTTGCAATCAATCGAGATATGGCAAATTTAAGAAAATAATAGTAATAATAATATTAAATTGCATGTCAGTTGACCACTCAAGTGAGAAATAATGAAAGTAAAACTATGTTTTTCCTTTGCCCCGTGTTTTTCATTTTTGTGAAATTCTGGGATTGAATCCCCAAGTGTGATGAGTATGTTAATGTTTTATAATCATCAAAATGAAGGAATTCCGGTATGTGGAGTAACCCGCACCGCATTTGGGTTGCAAGTAGGTAAAAAGATCTAAGAATTAAGAGATTCATTCACCAAACTTCACATTTTGTGCAAATACGCATTCCTTGTCATTCCTTTTACAAAGCAGAACGACAAGAATTATGCCAGAAAGAAAAGAAGCATCCTCTGGGTTTTGGTTAGTGACCAATGTTGAAACTTTGAACAAAAGAAAAGATATTTTATCTCTAATGGAGTGAGACTCGCCACCTTTTGTGAAAGGTCACCAGTTGCGTTTTATTTATTCATGTCATTGTCTTGCATCATCTGCCTTCCCATCAATTCCGTCCAAAAGCATTTCCTCTTATTCACACTTGGCCAATCAAAACTTCTCTTTCAATTCTTTTTGATTCGGTTATTTACCAATTAAAATAACAAAAGCCAATTTGTCATTGATCCCAAATTTGATCAATAAAAATGCACAATTTGGGTGCCCTTTTGTTGAAACGCGGAAACACTATGCTGATTCAACTTTTATTCCTTCTCTCCCATTATTTTACGTTTGTATCCTGTTACATCAAGTCATCAATGATTCAAAGCCAAAGGCGAATTGGGTATGACTGTCATTTTGTTTTATTGATGATGCCAATAAAAATGGTAAAAATATGTGCATCTTATAATATCATTTAACCAACACGTGATACAAGATTATTAACACAATCATGCGATTTGAGCGAAAGTTTTTTTTGTAGAAAAGAGAAAAATAAATAAAATAAAATATTAAAATAAACTCCGACATATTTCAATCTCTATCAAAAGGGAAAAGATAAAAACTAAAAAAATAAATTAAAAAACCACTTTTTACATAATGATAAGAAATGAAAATATTACTGAAAGCGGAAATAAGCAAAAGGGTACTTTGACAATAATTCCACGTTTGCCATAAAAATATTTCCATAAAGTAATAACAAAAAGTAATAATAATAATAACAAAACAAAAAGATTAGTTAAAAAACAAAAACAAAAGAAACCCAACTAATAAGTGATATTTTGAGCCACGCTTTTAATAGAAAAATCTGGAATTTAACGGCTGCCATCTTCTCTCTTTCTCAACTACCTTTTAATAACAAACGGGAAGAAGCCCCCACATTTTATCTCAACATAGTCTCAAGAATCTCCTCTTAGACCACCCCACATTAAATTTTCATTTGATTCTCTGCTTCCGTTTGCCTTTGTCAAATTACAACTTGCTTGATAGCTAAAAACATCATCAAAAAGTTACCATATTTTCAACCAACTAACATAACGACAACATCATGTGTGTTCAGGATGCTCAAGAAATGGAGAACCTCAACACTAACAGTAACAGTCACAATAACACCAACAGGGTTTCTTCTTCTTGGCCTTTGCATTTTGAGCTGTTACACCACCAGATGGAGAATTTGGATAAAGATTCTTCTTTCACCAGTTCTAATGATCAACTCACCATAGGCGAATCATTTCCTGTGAGACTCCATTTCTTACTGGTTTATTTTGTCTGAAGCTCATGTCTTTCTATTCTATGGAATTAAGTTTAGGGCATCTCTCCTTTTCTTCATTTTTTTTCTATATCATTTTTCATAATTGCAGGTTATTGGTGATTTCTTTCTCTGTAAATTATGGAACCTTGTGAAGTATCCGTTCAGCTTAAGCTCATACTGTAATCGTTAGTTTGTAGAGGTTTATACAGCTTTGCTGGTTATTCAATTCAGGACTTGCTGATGCTTTTTGCTCCGATTCTCTTTTCTCTGGTCATGCAGTGTTTCTTTTTTTTTTTTTTCTTTTTTTGTTTTTGAATGAACCTCGAGAGAAAAATTACATCAATAGAAAAAAACTAGAAATCAGCTGAAATGGTAGTATACGGTCAGCATGATAAACCAAAATTAAGTTTAAGCGACGCCACTAGCTGCTATGAATGAAAAGCAGCTAAAGTGATAATTTTTTTGTATTATGATTTTCTGAAGATATAATTTCTTTCTTGCACCTGAGCTTCGCTGTTGTTTAGAATTCGTAAGCACTGAAGAATCTTTTGTCCTACTGGAATTTGTTTAAAACTCAGTTTGTTTTATACTTTTTTGCTTTAATTTCTGAGATATATTTACTACTTGCCATGTTCGCAAATCGTAGCTGATACTTTTCTCAAATGTCATTTTTTTGTCCCCAAGTTTCCCTGATCTTTCTGTTAACTTATTGTTGTTCTCGTTGTCACTCTAATTTGACACCTCTGTGATTCATTCAGCTGGAAAGCATTTCTGAGGATACAGTTTCAGCTGTCGCTGAAAGAAATCAGGACATGTTGACAAATTTTGTCCCTGCCTTGCGATCAGGAGAGTGGTCCGACATTGGTGAACGTACATATATGGAGGATACCCATGTATGCATTAGTGACCTGAGTAAGAAGTTTGATAACAAATTACTGGGTCAAGAAGCCATTTCATTTTATGGGGTAAGTTTGTATCGTAATTATTTCGTTTGTTTGCGGTTCGTTTGTTTGCGGCTCGGTCGAAATGTAATTCATTTGTTCCAATACTTCAGAAGATTTCACTTTTATTCATGTATGTTTCTCATTTAATTTGTTGCAACTTGCAATCCTCTCATGAAAGTTGTAAATGTTGTATTCTCATGTCTTCATATGAAACAACTTGCTTTGAGGAACAGGTGTTCGATGGGCACGGGGGAAATGGTGCCGCACATTTTGTCCGTGAGCATTTGCCAAGAGTTATTGTTGAGGATGCTGATTTCCCTTTAGACATTGAGAAAGTGGTCACAAGGTCATTTATAGAGACTGATGTGGCACTTTTGAAGTCTTGCTCTATTGAGAGTGCCCTGTCTTCTGGCACAACTGCATTAACAGCAATGATATTTGGCAGGTAAGCTCCTTTCAATTTACACAACAGCAAACATAGAGTGATGACTAAGCATTAATGTATGTATACGTGTAGTCAATATGCTTTGTAGTAAAGTGGGTCTGGAAAGGTGAATACATAAGCATCTTCTCATGAGGATCCTAAGATTGCATACTTATTTTGGACATAAATTTTGAGTTTCATTTATATTGTGTGATTTTTCTGAAAAATATGGTCATCCTCTGAACAGGTCTTTGCTTGTGGCTAATGCTGGTGATTGTCGGGCTGTATTGTCGAGACGTGGTGCAGCTGTAGAACTATCAGAGGATCACAGACCTGACTGTACAAAAGAACGGATGCGGATAGAGTCATTGGGTGGATATATTGATGATGGTTACTTGAATGGTCAGCTAGGTGTCACCCGTGCATTAGGCGATTGGCACCTTGAAGGAATGAAGGAAATGGGAGGAAGGGGTGGTCCCTTGAGTGCAGAACCAGAACTCAAACTGGTCACACTGACTAACGAGGATGAGTTTCTTATCATTGGTAGTGACGGAATATGGGATGTGTTTACTAGTCAAAATGCCGTATGTTTTGCCAGGAGGCAGCTCCAAGAGCATAACGATTTGAAGTTATGCTGCAAGGAAATGGTCAAGGAAGCAATAAAGCGAGGATCGACGGACAATCTGACAATTGTCATGGTGAGTTTTCACTTGGAGCCACCTCCACATGTGGCTGTACAAAAGGCAAAAGTTCATAGAAGCATTTCTGCTGAGGGGCTTCAGAATCTGAAATACCTGTTAGAAGGATAGTAGCTTTCTTCATTTGCATACCTCTTTTTTGGCCTTTTAGTAGCCAAAGGAGAGGAGTAGTTAATAATAATGATACTTACCTGTTCTGTAGAGTTTTTTTTTATGTAAATATTGATTCATCAAGGGAAACAGAAAGCTGGTATCAGTCTTGAGTACCATGAAGGAAAGAGAGGAACTTTAAACACACCAAAACTGTGGATTATGATAAATAATATCACACACTTTCCTTTCCCCTTTTGTTGGAATCCATTGGAGCTTTAGGTTGAATTTAGGATAATTGGAGAAAGGAAACCATGTTGTATAGATGGGATAGGATTTGATTTGTACAGACACAGATTCCATTGTTGCCATATCCTCCCCTACTTTTGATGTAAAAAAATCGCACATATTTTATTTTTCTTCGCCTCTTTGATTATTTATTAACCCCTTAAAAAGTTCTTACACATTGAAGGAAGCAATTCATAAACCCCAAAAAGGAGGAAATCAAGAATTTCATCCGAGTTAACATCACTATGCCATTGCCAGCAAATGTACAACAAAAAAGAGTATTGTTTATTCTGAATGTGACGAAAAAAAAAGACATACATGATTACATGTATAATGGCCTCAGAAAATTCATCTATGTGCTGTTTCCTATATGAAATCCACTTCTCTGTTGTGGTACAAATGTAGGTATAGCCTTCACTACGAAACTCTCTTTCATTGTGTGTTTATGCTATTCCAATGCCATTTTCCCTCGTTAAGCTTCTCTCTAATCTCAGCCTTCACAACATGAATCAAGAACATGCCCGCAAAGAATATAGAAACAATAAGCATAAAGAACACACTGTTCCATCCGTGGGTGGAAATATAGCCAGCCAAAAGGGGGCCAAGAGCTGCCCCGACAGAACCAGTCCCATCTATAATGGCAGTCACAGTCGCTAATGCTCGTGAATTCCCTTTAATTAAATCCTGAGTACCCAGATCAGCAGCAACAGCTGTTGTAATAAGCGAATATGGACCATTCACTAGCAAGCCGGAAAGAAACATCAGTGTGATGTTGGTGATCATTGAGAGACTTCCATATGCACGGTATAAAACTAGGGCTGGAACTGATAGTAACAAGAATGCAACTGAAGTAACTGCCCGAGCTTCAATCATATCAGAAATGAGACCTGCCAAAATTCCACCGAAAACTCCACCAATATCGAATATAGTTGAAAGTATGCCAGCAGTTTTGTGTGACAAATGCACACCAGCAACAGCTGCATTTCATCAAGAGTTCAATGAATATTCACCACTAAAAATAATCAGATAGCTTTCTAACAAGTTCCAAACATACAAAAATGTTCTTGGGTAAGGAAAGCAATATAAGAGATAAATGCATCATCTATGATGGAGCAATCAAAAGAAAGCCGAAGCATTACCACGACAATTTTAACGAATGACGCAAATTCTCAATAGCAGTAGATGCCAGGTAAACAAAACAGTTTCAATATCCAGATCCATTATCTATGGCACAGCAACTGAACCTCAAGCAATGTCCCAACCAATTGTATAACATCAGTTTCACAAAGTTTGAAAGTAACGCCATCACTTGTGCCAGTGAGAGATTCTCCACAATGGCCCGATCAAGATAATATGTTGCCACACTAAATCATGCATCAAACAAAATGTTGCTCAACAGATACCAACAAGCAACTCTGAAATTCACCTTGCAAGCATATATTTAATACTAAAAGTAGAAACAATTACCTGTGTGCCTTATGTAGAACGGCAACCAGTATAAAAATGTGTAAGCCACCAGCTTCGAAAAGAAAAGACAGAAAGCAAAAGGAGCCACACCAGGCAACTTCCAAGCCTCCAAGAATCCAATTGCTTGTAAGGAACCCGCACTCCCCGATTCAAGAAGCCCCACTTCCTCATTTTCGACTTTATCCCCATTCTCCACGTTCATCAACTCAACCTCTTTTCCTGGCGCCTCAAACCCCAAATCCTCAGGCCTCACAACAAGAAACAGAAACACAAAAACCCCAACAAAAATCACCAAAAAACCGGGCAGCACAAATGACCAACCCCAACCAAAATCCAAAACTCCAGAAGCCAAAACAGACCCAATAATGTTACCAATCGATGTGTGAGAATTCCATACTCCCATTATCAACCCTCTCTTTGCTTTCCCAAACCAGTTCCCCACAACTGCGACCACACAAGGCCAACCTATTGACTGAAACAAACCGCAAAAAATCTGTACACCCACAAAATAGCCTAATAAATGAACACTAAACCAATAGGCCAAACCAAATATTATAGTGAACAAACCACTCGCCATCATTCCAAATACAAGAAACAATCTCAAATCAATCATATCACCAACATGTCCAGCAAAATACATCCCAATTGAATATGAGGTAAGAAATGCTAAATCAAGCTCACCAAGCCTGCGGGTCCCATCTGGGCCGTTAAAGGGGGCCCATCCGGGATCGCTTGAGCGCAAGTTTGAGTCATCAAAGGTGGGTCCAAGAACGCTCTTGACAATACTGGGTGGTTTACGAGAAGCATGAAATGAAGCGTAAGCGAAGAAGGTGATGATTAGGGCTGTGATTTGGTGAAAAATTAGGGTTTTGTTTGGGGGCTTAAGAGCTGGGAATAGATTCAGACCTGGCGCTAGAGAAACGGCTTCCTGGTCCTGGGGTTGCAGCATTTCTTTCTAAGGTAGTCAGTAGAATAGAATAATGAGGGGATCTAGGGTCGTCGAAAGGATTTGATTCACACAGTTTTGACCGATGCTTTTCTTTCTCCAGAACAACACAACACAAAAATGCCTTGGCGATTTTGTATGATCATCAAAATAATAAAAATAACAAATATTCACCCTTTTAAGTTTTGCTTCCGGGTTCCAAACAAGTTTAGGTTTTTCCTAAAGAAGAAGGATAACTTAAGATTGTGATTGTGTTTTTCAACTGATAAATGTTGACAACACAAAAATAATAATAATAATGAAGACACTAAAAGAAATTGAAGCGTGTGATTTACAGAGGATGAATAAGAGGAGAAGTTTGCGAGATTTTGACTTCTAAAACAAGTGTATGAAAAATGACAGCTTGGTCATGCCTCGACGTCTGAAAGAGAGAGTCATGTTTTGCGCAACGTCGGGTTATTTTTAAAACCCTCCACTGAGGTTTGCAATAATTACATATATATGCAGAGTTTGATTGTATCCTCACTTGCCTCCCCCGCCGTTAGTTAGTATGAATACCTAGTGAACTACCAAAATGACCAAAATACCCTTTTGGGTTACTAAGGTAAAGTGCAGTTTTGGACACAAAATTTGGCTGCAGGCAACTTACAAGTCCAATGAAAAGGCATAAATGCCCTTACCCAATGACAAATGTACATTGACAGATAATATCAATTATTTTTCTTGGGGGCAAAAGATAATCAAAGCTGCCAATGTTACCATTGCTATCAACGGTAATATTGGCAGCAACTCTTCTTATTTATACTGCTATAACCAAATCAGTTGCACATCTCTTTTCAAGCAAATGACAGCACCACCATTACAACAACAGCCCGTATGCCTGCCTAACAGTAGCTGCAATTGCAAAAAAGCATCTGCTTAGAATCAAAAAAAAAAAACGAGGCATAAGCTAAATGAATAACAAGTCACAGCCTACGAGAAACCGTCTTCATAATGGAAATTTAGTAAACTCCTTTATTCCTATCAACTATGGGTATTTGAAAAACAAAATCATAAGCTGCACACTTACAATAACAGTCCTATCTAACTACACCTATATGTTATTACTATTTTATACAATACCAGCAAAAATAATTGTCCATGCTAGCATTTACATACTGTGTGTTATATACCATAATAATTCAAGAAACAGCATGTGCCATTTGCCAACACCCAGCATGCATGCGTGGACTATATAATTACCCAATCCGCCGATTTTATTTCTCATATATTTGTACGTTATATCACTTATATATGCCAATGGCCCTTCTCGGCAGATCAAGTCACCACATTCTTCGTTTACGAACAAACACCTTTCTTTTTACTGTTTAGAAAAACTATGTATATATACAAAGATAATGAACATAAATTTCTCAGAGAAAAAAAAGAACTTTAATAGTGTTGCTGTGTATTTCATGCATAAAAAATTAGAATATATAAAAAATCTACGTATATATATATATATGTATAAGGAACTGTTCCAATCGGAAGTCTAGATTTGGAACAATGTCCGGGACAAAGGCTAGTGGCCTTTGGATCCACCAGCGGCTGCACATGGTGGCCCTCACCATGCGCAGCAACCCAAAAAAAATTCCAATGGCCCCTGGTGGCTTCCCGGACAATGATGCAATGCGAGACTCCTGGATTGAATCGCTGTCGTGCGTGTGTGTAACGATCATGAATTAGTTATTAATATAATCTTGGGAGAGATAAGGAGATTAAAAACTTAATTTAGATTTTGTTCATATCTTTATCTTTTAAATAATTTTCACTTCAATTTTTTGAAGTATTTTTATAAGGACCATGCTAAATTACAGCAGTAACTTAGTATTAACCTTTTTATAAAGATCACTCATGAGTCACCCTCTAGTAGAAAAGTTTATATTGTGAAAGAGAAAAATCAGACTCTTACCCAATGGATATGAAGCGGAATCAGAAGACACAATTATCCATTGGGATAATTACACTTAGATGGCAAGTATGATTGTATCCTCACTTACCTCCCCTACCGTTGGTATAAATACCCGTATAACATTAGCATTCGAGGGTAAAGCTGTAAGACTAGTTGAAGACGTAAAAATTTCAAAGCTTAAACAAAAAAAATCTTTGAAAGAACAAAGCACACGATCTCTCTCAAATCTCTAATCTCATGTCATCTCACTGAAGTTGGGAAAATAATGTCACATTAATGTGTTGTTTGTAACTTGCCTAGTTGGCTTATCATTATGATTATATTTGTCAAGGATTCTTCAACCTGAAGTAGAACTGATTAGAATATAGAAACAGGCATCAAAAAGTATAATCTAGCTAACTAGACTCAAAAATTGGGAACACAAGTACAATTTATGTTGTTGATGCAGCCGTCGCTCGCATAGAATTGAAATCATAAAGTTAAAATTTCCAATTTACTCATGATGATCAACGATACAATCAGCCAACGGACTTCTGGAAACTGAGGTCTGCTTGTGGGTGTTGTTAGTCATGTTTATAACCAAGTAGCTTGCAAGAGATAAACCATTATCAGTACAACTAATACATCTGGACTCTTAAGAGAAAAAGAACTTGATAAAATTGAAGGCGACGCCTAATTACGAGCTCATCAAATCATCTGCTGATGAAGATCAGCTGCCTGCTGAGCAAGTTCCACGACCATCGCCTCATCAAAGAACTTGTTGATGCTCACATCTTCACTCATACCCTGCCAAATCCAATGCAAAATCCAAATGATTAGTTCTTCAATTCAGGATCAATTTCTCAATTTTTAAGCAAAATTCTTCTCTGAGCTGCTTCTTTTTTTCACTCCCTATCCTCAAGCACAATCTTGAAAGTATTTATGGCATCCACGTTTATGATTTTCTAAAATTCATGTGCTGGATGCAGCAAATCTATTGGCAGATTAGACAAAATTCAAATCATTAGTTCTTCAATTCAGGATCAATATCTCAATTTTTAAGCAAAAATCTTCTCCAAGCTGCTTCTTTTTTCCACTCCCTATTCTCAAGGACAATCTTTCGTGTATCCATGGCATCCACCCTTATGATTTTCTGAAGTTCATGCGCTGGGTGCAGCAAATCATTAGACAAAATTCGAAAATAGCACACCCAAGAACACCCCGAACTTCCCCCCCCCCCCCCCCCCCGGCGCCGCGCCCACCCAAAACACAAAAAGCCCAACCCCACATATATATATTTGCCAGTGACACCTAATCAATGGTCTCAAAACTACATGAATGTATAAAAGGACAATACATTCTGCATCCATTTTCTTCGTAGACCCTTACAGAGCAGATGCAGAAAAAAAGGGGTATAAGGGATATTGAAGTTTGAGCTGTACCTTTCTACGCCTTGTCTTGACCATAAATTCACGAGCAAGGTGCTGGATTGGTGCAGGTTCAAGCGGCCGCAGAACTATGCTCTTGTCAAGGGGATCTCCAGGAACTATAGCCCAATGATCGAAGACTGAAAGGCAAAATGCTTGCCCTTGAGTATGATACCTTAAGTCCGTCTCAAAACCAAAACTCTCAATCACTGGCAGAAATGCCTGCAGTCGGAAAGTATGAAAGAAACAAGGATTATAACATGCATAGAATAGGCAGCATTGGTGTGAAGTAAGCAGAAGGTATCTGCTGCCAGCCAAAAGGACCAATCTAGCAATAAGTCCATCTGTTACACTCATCTAAGAGACTATACTATAAAAAGTTTTCTTAACCAAACCTTAACAATATAAGCTGGAGTTCCTGGTTGAGGAACATCGGCTGTAACATGTCCACGCCTTCGAGATAACACCGTGTAGATTGCAGAGACACAATCAATTGGAGTTTGTATCTGAAAAAACAGCAGCAACAATGATGGCATAATCAGAGCAGTGGCAGAAGAAAGCGCGCACACAAGATGAAGTAAAAAAGACTTATCATGTAAAATAGATAATCAGAGAACTCTCCTCAACTTACATGCGCTCGTACCCTTCACTTCCATTTAAGTTCTTTGGTACAAAATCTCATTTTTAACATGACAGAACGAGCATGTATTTACCTCAACATAATATACCGGTTCCATAAGCCGAGGGGTAGCCATAAGAAAAGCCGAATAAGCCACACGTCGCGCTGTGGGAATGATCTGACCAGATCCTCGATGCAGTGGTTCAGGTGCAATCCTTGCATCGACTATTTTAAACTTGACATTTCTGATCGGTTCATCACAGAGAGGTCCTTCTCGAGCACCCCACTGAAATCTGTTCAAAAGATGATAAACCATTCACGATGAGCCAAAAAAATTAAGAGTAAAAGAAAAACAGAAAACAAAACCAACAAAAGAAGATATTATTCAATTTACCCTTGAACAATGGAATCCTTAACAGCATTCAGCAAGCTCTTGTCAACTTCCGTTGGGAGTGTGTCATCTAATAAAATATTAGGTCCCTTTGGGAGCAAAATACATTCAAATGCATAAAGTTAGCCTCTCAACAGAATAGGAGATAAGATATCTTGCCAAGATTAATTTGGAAACAATAACATATTACCACCCTTGAAAGTATATCTTACCTGCTTATCAGGTCCAAATGCCCATATGGATCGTGCTGCAAGTAAATCCCAGTCATATTTTGTTTTAAAGAAATCACCAAGCGTCTTCCGACTCCAATCTATACTTACAACGCCGTTCTCAATATCCTCTGCAAGTCCTCTCTCCAATGGTTCTGCAATCTGCCAAATGAACAGGCATTTAATAAGCCTTCTTACAAAAACTTAATCATTTGCTGGTCCCAAAAGCACCAGGATCAAACAAAAATTATCTGGCTTCCCTACCATGGTTATTTTATTTTTCTTGTTGGGCGTTTCAGCAAAACACTTCATCGACGAAGACTCCACCACTGTTTCACAGAATGAGACAACAGGATCTGCCACCTACAATTTAAGCAAAGCACGCACACTAAGAAAAAAGGTATCCAAAAGAAGTTGACCATAAAGACCTTCGAATGATTCCAACAACCAAAAAGGTTTAAGAAAATAAGTACCTTGACTTCAACTTCCGAATAGAGCTCTCTCAGATCTTTCATAATTGAATCCAAGTACAACTCTCCAGTACCCAATATAGTATGCTCTCCAGACTCCTCAACTTTAGTGATGGCTAGAGGATAGCTTTTGCTAATTTTCCTAAGACCCTCCACCATTTTAGGCAACTCACTGGGGTTTAAAGGCTCAGTAGCTGTTTTCACCACTGGAAGGGTATTGAATTGAAGAGGCCGGAAGATGTAAACATCTTCATCATACTCTAGGTTACAGAGTGTAGCGGATTTCATAATTGATGCATCCACACCTTCAATAAGAACCCAAGAACCAGGAGGAGCACTGCTTATGGGTATCCTATCTCGAGCTTGATAAATCCATAATTTTGTTACTTCTTTAACAGTCATGTCTTCCTCATCCTCTGGGGAATAGCCCTCTCCCAATACACGTACACTCTGCCCTGTCTGAATAATACCACTATAAACTCTACCAAAAGCATCAAAGACACTGCAATCAGACTTGGGATACAGCTTGGTCACATTGACCATCAGAGGGCCAGAAGGATCGCAATCTACCATCGCCTTGTAAATCGTAGAGTTCTTAGGTCCTGTGTATATATGATCTACTTTCCTAACCGCAGCATCCTTGGCAGAAGGAATAAACTTAACCAGCATATCAGTAAAGCCCCAGGCTGAACCAAAAACTGAGCTACAGGCCAGCCTTAGCAGAGGCCTGACATTCAATCTGTAAGCCGCATTGCTAAGAGTGACACCAAGTTCAGCAAGTGTTGCCTCCACACTCTTCTTATGTTCTCCAATCACTTGGCTATATATTTTGTAAAGGGGTTCAAGCACAAATTGGACAAATGATCTTTCCCCTCCACTAGCAGGGGGTTTCTTCTTGAATACCCTGGTATCAGGATGAAAATACATGTCCCCCCAAAGACGAGAAGCAAACTTCTCAGCGTCAAATGGGACCCCATGAAGTTTGACATATAACTTAGCAAATGAATGTAATGTGAATGACCATCCCGCACTGGCACTAGCAAAACAAACATTCCCAGCAGCTGGATCTATAAGTTGAACATTTCCAGCAGTGGTAGAAGCAGCAGAAATGTGGTTATTAATTACTTCAATTGTATGCCTCAGTTTATGGTAAGCATCTTTGGGTGGGAGTTTAAGTTCTGTTATTAGCCTGTCAACCTTTAGAGAGATTAAAAGGAAAAAAATCAGGAGGTATAAATACGACATTGGAGCACTGGTTCATAATGAAACACAAGCACGAGATTTGAGCATGAGAAAATGGATATTTACCTTATTGACTACAACTACAATAGGTAGGCGCTCTTGGATAGCATGGCGTATAGCCCTCTCTGTATTCACCTGTGAGTCATAGAGTACCATAACTTTCAGACCAAGAAGCTCACAAAAATAATATGGTTCACACCAAGGTGTTCAAATACACTCCATTAGAGATAAGAGAAAACAGCAACAAAATCAACTTAAACAACGGAATCTAAAGGCAAAGAATATGTCACCAGAAATGGATATGGTTGAATTTAATAGAGATTACTACTTTCTAGATGCCCAGAGAGAGATACAGGCAACCTCGGTGATTTCAAGCTTCACACTTAAGTCCAACTTAGGTTGCTCATGAAGATCAAAAGGATACATAGAATTTTTACAATCATGGGAAAATAAAGGTTTCAGCGAATCTGTGGGCATAATTAGATTATCAGCGAGATGAATATTTAAAGAGTACAACAGAATGTAGAATTTACCATCACTCCTTCAGCAGCATCAACAATCAAAACGGCACCATCAGCAAGCCTGAGAGCAGCAGTCACTTCATCAGAGAAATTAACATGACCAGGAGAATCCATGATGTTACAAAGATAAGATTTTGAATTGCTGTCTTCCAGAACAAGAGACATGGGAACAGCCTTGATCGATATCCTTCTCTCTTGTTCATCAATCCTTGTATCCGTGTACCTCATGTGCTTCTCACTATTAGGATCAAAGGTAGACATATGGTGTGTCTGCTCAATCAACATATCCATGAAAACAGTCTTCCCATGATGCAAGTGCCCCACAAGAGCAACATTCCGCACCAAAGTAGGGTTTGACATGAGACCAACAAGAAACTGCGTCGGCACATAGGTGGAAGAATCTTTGACCCCGACCTCAAACTTGATATTCTTGACAGGTTTAATTATAGGTTGCTCAAGAGGCTGCTCATCCTCGTCCATAACCAAAGTCTCCACATCCTCACCATAAACCTCTTCTGCAGTCGGGTAATACTTCTTATCCTCAGCAAGGACAATCTGGTTGTCCATATCAACATCATTAGAAGCAGTAATCCACCCATTGGAAGCAGTAGCTGCAACCTCACGATCAGAGGCATGCCCGTCTTCATCAGCCTTGTCTGCAAGGTCTTCATCCTCATCATCCTCTACCTCACTCTCTCGATCCGACTCAATTTCAGGACCAATATAGTTCCCAAACTCATCATACAAACTGTCATCCATTTTATTTTTAAAATCTAACACGGTAAAGACAAAAAATTAGAAAGTAAAGCAATCGAGGAAAACAACAGTGTAGCAAAAGTAAATGCTTTCATATGGATAACAATCAGCAATGGGGAACCTTAAAAAGTAAATCCACGAACTGCGTCCGGTTATCAAGTATTAAATAGCGAAATTAAGTGATTTACAAAAATCCAAAAAAGCAACACAACATCCATCAAACACTTT
Organism: Murraya paniculata; assembly: GCA_030449075.1. Lineage (NCBI taxonomy): Eukaryota > Viridiplantae > Streptophyta > Magnoliopsida > Sapindales > Rutaceae > Murraya > Murraya paniculata. The sequence continues at coordinate 346,638 of JAEVFN010000099.1, read as the reverse complement.
TACATTGTATTAATTACATTTGAAAAGGAAAAAAGAAGCTGAAGAAGAGAAGCTACCTTCAAATTACAGGTTCCTTATCAGCTGGGAAGTAGAAGAAGTTGCCAATAAGGGTTTAGGGTTCTGGGTTTTGAGAATTGAGAGAGTGAGCACGCGCCGAGAGGGTTCTGCTGTGTTTTTTCCGGAATCCGCGAAAAACAAAAGATCCCCAGCTAACCCAGACCCGAACCGAATCAGACCCAAATATGTATTTCCATTCTTGGGTCGGTTACACTTTCAAAAGTTTTTTTTTTTTTAACTTTTTCTTAATTGAAAAAAGAATACATTTTTTTATATAAAATATAAATATTCACATTTTTTTATAATTATAAATTAACCCATAATTTTATAGAAAATATCTACGAAATTGTCTAATCACAAAGCCGCGAGCTTCCGTATTTTTAATGCTTCAAAATTAATTGCTATTAAATTAGAAATCCATTTTGTAGTTTGAAAATTTATTGCTTTGCTTGAAAACGAATGTAACGTTTCTAATTTGGTCATTTTCTTCATCGTATTATTAGGAAAAAAATGTAAAATATTTCAGGTTAAAATATTTTGTTTTAGTCTATATATTTTAAAGAACTGATTATTTATTTAATCAAATTATTAATTTATCAAGTTTAAAATAATATTTAAAATGAGTTTTTACACTCTGGAACATATTTTGAACACTTTATTATTTTGAAGGTAAGGAGGAAAAAAAAGGAGTTTTTCAACATAATTATCATTCAACATAATATGGCATACATATCAATTGTTTATGAAATCGATGATGTAATTAAACATAAGTAGTATGAATAGACGAGATTATTTACACTCTATAATATATTTTGAACACTTTATTATTTTGAATATTCATTTAATAAATTTTAAAAATGGTGGAGCTATTTAAACCAACTAAATTTATTTCTACACCTATTTTTTAAAATAAATTCATTATTAAGAACTTAAAATATAAAATTTTAAAATTATCCTTCACTAATCCCTTTCTCTCTTTATTCACAATTAATGGTTTCTCTCTACTATCACATTCTGCAAACTAAAGATTAACTCCACTTTCTTTTACATTCATTTTTTACCTTTCTTAACATATCATAATCTTTATTTTATTCTTTCTATATATAAAAATTTTCTTTCTTAATATTCACTAACTTTTGTGATTGGTAAAGATTAATTTCTTGATATTCATTAACTTGCTAATAAAAATTTTGTTGATGGGTTTTGCTCCTCTTAGTTTATGATATCGCCTAGAAAAAAAAAACCAATTATTTATGATATTTGCTAATAAAAATATGAAGGAATTGATGAGAATTGAGAAATTAAAAATGAAAAAAGAAGAAAGCATTAATTAAGTAGTTTTAACAAAAAAATTATGTTGATAATAAAATTACTAATTAAAATTTTAAAATATAGGGTAAAGAGGAAATTGGTGAATTCAAATAGTTCCACCATTTTGAAAAATAGATATTTACTTGACACACTTTTAAATACCTAAATAATCCTTAATCAATCTAATTCATTAATTATTTTATTTATTTTATACACTTGTTCAAATATTCATTTCACTCCAATCTTTTTTTTTTTTTTGGTCAAAATCTCACAGATAATAGAATTTTGAAAAGATCATAATTTTATTAAGTTGAAGCTAAAAGGTCCACGGTCTATTCATAATTAAACTCTAACTCTAAGAAATGCGGAGAGAAATTTAGAGCAGATAAAAATCTTTAGACACAGAGATTTTTCTCTGTAACAGAAAAGAAAAAGAAAATGTTGGAAGATCTCTATCTTCTATACTTAAATTAGGGTTTACTCTCTTCTGCTATTTCATTCTTCATTTCAAGTTCTCAGAACTTTTCTCGTGTATTAAAAAAATCAAATCGCATTAATATTTTCACATAACACCAACTGCATCACGGGGACAAATATAGGTCATTTTACTTTAGGTTGGGTTGATAAATCAAGACTTTCGTCTCAAAGTGAGAGGAGGTAATTGGGACTTTTCAGCAAGTAACATCTACTGCGCGCTTACTTCTGCAAATATCAAATTAATTGGCGCAACCACAACTTAATGGATAGAGGATCATTGGACATATTTTACTCTGCAATAATTTTTGCCTGCCAAGAATTACATAATGGATGGAGCATCATTGGACATATAACCTAGATATGTAACCGCCAAGTTATAAGAATCACAAACACCTTTTTGTTTTTTTTTTTCACCCCCAAATCTTTTCTGCTTTTGATATTAATACGATTAGTGGATTGTGTTTACCCTAAGAAATGTTGATGGACATTCAAAAACATAACAAGGCAATTTTGGAATCAGATGGAGTATACAATACTAAAAATTTAAAAAACGTAAGGCTATTTAAACCCACTAAAATACTTTTTAAACACATTTACTCTTCAAATAATCCATTATTGATATTTATAAATTAAAATTTTACTCTACATACTCACCTCACCTGAATACAAATATATCCTTAGCAACCAAATTCTATCCTCATGTGATTGCTAAGTAAACATCATTAACCCAAAGATATCAATTGGTTGGATTTTTCAATTTAGCTTAATAAAAATGTGAAAATAAAGTTTAATCTAAATCAATCAAACAAAATTTAAGTTTTGGAGCTTTTCTGCCAAACAAATATGTGCAGTTTATTACCCATTAATGAAATCGAGCATTGGGATTGAATCAATTTAAACAAATCAAATAAAAATTATCAAAAATAACTTTCTCTCTCTAGCTCTCATTTTTAGAGTTATCTCTAACCAAATAGCAAAATTAAAATGAGAATTGAAGTCATCATTTAAAACTATAACTTGGATTAATTACACGAGATCAAAATCCATTTTTAGCTGTTGAAGGCTTGAAGCCATTGTTTTGCAATTAACCACATAACTTAGAATTCCCTGACTCTTAAAAGTTGACTTTCGCCCAACTAGAAAATCAAAGATAGACATTCGTTACTACAACTTAGAAATCTCAATCCAAGAATTGGATTTTTTCATTTAATTGTGTAGTTAATAGACATTCGTTATAGGGTAAATGGGATGAAGATGGATGATAGAGTAAAAAAGAGATGGGTGTATGTAGTAAATTTTTTTATTTAATTGTATAATTTTGTCCATAATAGTAAATTCATTCATGGATATTTTGGTAATAAATATTTCAGTGAAAGATGAGTTTGGAGAGTATTTTGGGGTTCAAATAAACCTACCCACTGTCCAGAAATCTACAAAGGCCGAGAAGCCACCTTTTCGGGTCGCTGGGCATGAATGAGCCCATTAACGCGACATTGACCATCTTCTTGGTCAATTTCCAAGGCTAATTTGGGGGATATGCAACGAGGGGGTAGGAATGGAATTGACTGGTGAACCCACACGCTTGAGCCATACGTCATTCAGTCTTTAAGTGTTTTTATAATTTACATCACAACTCATTTTCACTTTTTTTTTTTTTACTTGCTTAATTTTCTTGAGACAGCTTATTCCACTCGTTGAATGTTGTTATGTTTTCTTATTTTGGGCACATTATGAGCTTCTTTTACTACAAAAATCACTTCCAAAACAAGACAATTCCAAACATATTTACCAAAATAATTATACCTTATTTTATCATTAGTTTTAAATTTAGACAACCAAACCAAAATATGGATAGACAACAAATAGAAGACCATTTTTCTCCGCTCAACAAACTTAATTTATAGTTATTTTGAAAAGAAAAAAAATATAGAATTTGCTTAAATTACACACTCGTGCATTTGACAGTGACAATAGAAATTGTCATATCAACACCTTACCAAACCAAAAGTCTTATTTAAACAAGTGATGCGTAACTAGTTTCCTACGCTCTCAATCTCCGTAAATACATACGCACATACGTACATAATATCCATCAAAAAGTAACTCGAATGAAATACTTATACGTATGTAAAATCTAAAATGTAATGTGTGGGTAACGCATACCCGCAATGTTCCCTCAAAACTCAAAAACGAAAGAAACGAAAACCCACAAAACTCAACAGTAATTGATAACATTTTTCAACCCTTATAACTCTAAAAACACTTGGAAAAGAAAAAAAGATATTTTCTCTCTCTATACTCCATAATTCTCAAATGGGTTCAGGCAGCAGCAGACTTGGGTCGGGTCAAACTCGTGCCCGGGTCAATCGCCGATCGAAACTACTGACGTCTCTGTTCTGTGGGTGCTCCTCATCTCGAACCGCTGCCGTTGAGGTATTTTAACACCGTCGTTTTCGACATCAGTTCCGGTCAACACCCGCTAAATTTTCAACTTTTTATTTTAGTTTGATTTTATTTTTCGCTGTTTCGTAATTTATCGGTGCTCGATGATCGGATTAAGCTAATCCACCCATTTCTGTATTTTCCCGAAAATTTTTTATTTTCTTCCGAAAATTCTGTCCCAATGTTTTCGACTTTGCCTAAAGTTGTATATTGCTGAGTAGAATTTCCTTCCAAAGACCCTTCTGTACCGTAACCGTAATTAGTCTCCAGTACTGCTTGGCCGCAAGCGCTTGACTTGCCCTGAAACCATTCCTGATATGCGGACCTCCTGCATCTCTCGGTTGATTTCTTTTTTCTTTTTTCTTTTTTTTTCCCTATGAATTTACTTTGTTATAGAATTTTATTTTCTAGGGTCGAGTGTGGGTAGTCTTATTTGTTTGTGCTCGTAGAAATATCATTAGCATAATTATTGAGGAAACTGCGAAGAACTTGAACCAATTGTGAATCTGGGTCCCAGGTTTGTCTTGTGACTGAACAGTTCAGGTATCATATCTTCATTGTAGTGGACAGAGATTCTAATTCAGTAGGATTGGATGATTACACGGCTCCATGGTGGATCATATTTTCTTCGGCTTGGAATTAGTTTTGTTGGTCAACATTATTTTTAAATTGATGAAAGGAGGTTCTGGTAGAACCCTGATAAAGAATGGGTTTCTGGTTGACTGTAAATGTTGAGAATCACTGTGACATTCAGGGGTTATGGGTCTAACTCTTGGGGTTATTTATTTTAGAAAGCCCCTTTATGCCAATTATCATTTTTTTTTCCCTTGACCTATCAAGTTTTTTATGGTTTATGAGTGCTTCTGCACTATTTATTTGATCTATTTGCACTTTGCAGTGCTGCTTGGTGCTTAGTGTTAGATGGGTTTAGCTGATTTTGTTGGCATTTGTCACATTTAGTGTTTAAATGACTTGTTCAGTTTTATTGCTGAAGTTGGTTCTATAGAGGATGAAAGTTATGATGCATCGCAGATTATCAGCCACTTGACTTTCTCACTTGGTAAATCTAGCATCATGTGGCAGAGGGTTGATATATTGCAGTGTTTTTTCGTTTGTAGATGGAAGAGTATTCAGATAAAAGCCAGGTGAGTTCTTCAGAATGTCGTCATCCTCTCATCAATGCAGTCCAAAACCCCCCAGTATCTTCTTTGATATCTAGTACAGGAACACAGCTTAATTCTGTAACTGGGGCCTCACCTGGAAGCAGTACTGCAGTTAGTGATGGTACTTATGCTGAAGATGGTCGGAGAAATAGTGGGCCTGATAATCATGGGAAAGGATTGGCTGATAGCAAGGAGTTGGTTGCTCCTTGTCTGGTAAGTGCTGATTCTAGTCGCGATGAATATTATAGGGATAGAAGTAGTACTACAGCTAGTACTTCTTTTAAAGATCAAGAATCTTCAGAACCTGTCTCTGTAAATGATTCGGCTAACAAGAATGCAGTCAATGGTATTGAAAATTCAGCAGAAGAAGGTGTATCTCAGATCTGTCCTGCGCCAAGCTGTTCGTATTCTCAAAGCCTTGAAGATTCTGCTCCTGCTGGGATGTCTGTAGAGACTCATGAGAGTGAAGTGATACCTGTGCATAACTCTCATTCTGATCCTGTTTCTCTTGCATCTGATTTACCGGTAGCCTTTCACTCACTTGGAGAGGAATCTATTAGAGAGGCGATGCCTGCAGGTTTAGGATTTCTCCTGTCTAATAGGGACCAAGACCAAGTTGATGGAAATGTGCTACATGTTGATGTGGTCAGCATCTCCTCCAGCATTCTATCTCGTGGAAATGCTGATACAAATAACCGTGAGGCCAGAAGGAATAGCAGGAGAATGTTTCGGGATGCCTTTTCAAGACGTAGTTCTAGGAGGTTAACTGATTCTCCAACCATTGTGTTCTCCACAGACGATGCCGAGGATCTAGGACCCCATGACAGATGGCTCTTTGATTTCAGTGGTGACTACTTCGATGATGGTGTAGGAGGTGATTCTGGTTACTTGGGCAGGAGAGTTCATAGCTTGAATGAGCGAAGAAGGCATTCAAGATCTGAGGTAAGGTTTAAAATGCATCTTTTACACAAAGATTATGCACTGACTCGAGGTATGCATTGTATGTTGCAGCTGTACTCCCCCCCCCCCCCCCCCTCTTCCCCCTTCTCTCTCTCCATAATAATTATAAATTTGTCAATCGACCATATTGTTAAGGATTTTCATTGTGATCATAGGTTAGCACCATTTTTGGCTCATGTCAGTATGAACTATATTTTCATTTCAGCTGTTAGTGGGTTGATGGAAACTATGCATAATGATTGGTGTTCAGTTTTCTATTCCCGTAGTGTCAAATAACTAAAGGTCAACCTTTCACCGTTGATATAGTTTCTTCTCTGCCCTTAGTTTGTTGACTTTTTTCGTTAATAATGAGGGAATGGAAATCGCAGCAATTTTTCTTTCAGCCTCTTTGGTAATTTTTATGTACTGCTTTATGTGAGTTTTCGCAGATTTGGGAAAGACTTCGAGCTGGCCTTGATGAGAATAGCCGGCGAACTACATTCTGTCCATCTGGACTCCATCCTGATGGTACATGCTCGTGTGAGTCATTCGTAATGAGTGAGGATTCTGGTACCCGTGCAATATCACGAATTGTCATGCTTGCTGAAGCTTTGTTTGAGGTAGTCTTCCTTAAATCACTTGCGTGTTATTCACCTATGTCACAAAATCATGTTTTTTCGTCTATTCATGAGTCAATATATTGCATAATGAGCATTTTCATCATTCTTTGATTTGTTAAGGAAAATTTTGATTTCAGTTTAAGGTTTGTGTCTGTGTTACAGTTAGTGAGAGGACAGAGGAAAGAGGAAACTATGCTTCTACCATTCTTTGGTTTAAAAGCTGTGCCTTAATTATTTCTTTGTGTCGTTCTGGAATATCTTATCTTCTGTATTTATTAATCTAATACCATATTCGAAACTGCAATTTTAGCGTCATGATTAGTTTCTTTTCAATTAGGCTTAATTCTCAGAAATTTTTTGTTTCCTTCCAAATATGCTTCATGAGAAACGCAGTATACTCCTATGAGATGAGTGGATTTTTGCATATCCTTGTTATCATTGGCTAGTAAAATTCTCTATGGTTTACAGTTACTCATGCATTAGAATTCGAAGATGACCATATAGCTTCACCAGTGGATTGAGTACCTTTGTTGTACCTTGAAATTTGCAGGTCTTGGATGAAATTCATCGCCAGCCTGTGTCACTTTCCTTATCCATGGTCTCACTTCCAGCACCGGAATCAGTTGTTGACTCATTCCCTATCAAGAGTCACAAAAAGGGGGATAAAGCTGAGGGTGGGGATGAACCTGATCCGTAAGTTTCTTTATGAATCAATCCTCTACTGTGCAGTGGTATTGTGTGTGTGGATCGGTGGTTTAAGTTGCAGAGTGATTATAATCTTTGAATGGGGATGACTATGACTGATTCCTTACAATTGTTTGTTGTTTGGTAGGTGTTACATCTGCCTGGCTGAGTATGAAGAAGGGGACAAAATACGGGTTCTTCCTTGCCACCATGAGTATCACATGTCTTGTGTTGATAAATGGCTAAAAGAGATTCATGGGTATCCTCCTTACCATGTTTTACTTATTTTCATATATTCCATATTTTTTTCCCTTCCTGGATAAGATTTACCATTGATTGGTCTTTTTTTTTTTTCAAAAAAAAAAAATAATAATAATAATAATGGTTGTCTTTACTGTTGCCGTGCACTTGATACTTACAGAGTGTGTCCACTATGTCGGGGAGATGTTCGTCAGGGTGCCACTGAATCATCCAACTCGGAAATTCCATCTGTTTGATACAATTGTATATTGATGTAAATAGTAACAGATTTTTGCTACATAAATGTTGTATGTACCAATGTTTATTATAAACCTCCACATGAATTTTTAATATTCCGATATTAAGTCTCCATGTACTGTGTACACATGATGTTTTTTATTTTTTGAAAGGTGGTAGCTATGTGGAAGTTTATTCATAGGTGAGTTCAGGAAATGGCATTTGCTGGCATATTTGTGCTATCCTGTGGTAATTTTTCATGTTTGAAATATACCCACTTCGAAAATTATTGCCAATATTTGAAAGACCCAAAGGAGAGAAATTAGATTAACAACCAAAAGCAGGCTTGAATACCCAAAGTATGCAACAGCAGCTTTTTCTTACAGTCCCAAATTACATGAGATAAAAGGCTTGAAGAACAGCAGTATTCTTCTAAAATTGTTCATAATCTACAAAAGATAAAAGGCTTGAAGAACAGCAGTATTCTTCTAAAATTGTTCATAATCTACAAAAGAGCGAAGCAAAAACTAAGGCAAGAAGTACAAATCTCTCTACAGCCTACTATTTCGGCAAAGAAGAGCCATTCGGGCTCCAGAATGGATTCTGACGTTCGAGATAGACAGATTTTAGGTTGTTTCCATTGTTTCCGTTGTAATCATTGAAGAAGGGATTATTTCCAAGGTTCTTGGAGCTACCGCTAGTACAATCTTCATTCCCAGAAAACTTATGCTGCTTGAGTGGAAATGAATGATCCTTACGAGCAAAGAGATTAGGGTGACAATTTTCATGATCATCATCATCATCATCAAAAGTTGTCCATCGCATTGAGTTGCTGTGCTTCCTCTCCCTCGCTGCATTTCGCATACTCTCCATGTCTCCTACATGATCCTTGAACTCTTTTTTCACCACATCCAACACAACATCTCCATAACGATCACACCATGACCTTGAACATCCAACAAGAAAACACAATAAAAAAATGAGATCAGCTAGGAAAGAAATGACTTTCCTGTCCATTCAATTATACTTTTGCTTGCCCTTTCTTTCCCCCAACTAAAGTTAGGTCTCATTAGGATTGCACTAACACTATACTTATTCATTTTTCCTAAAGTTAGGTCTGATTAGGTAGTGGCTTTTTGACAGTCATTAGTGCCTGTATAAACCAAACAATATAAAGGACTCACTTTGGAAAAAACTTTTTCAGGTGAGCCTTATCCACAGGAAGCGTGGTGGAAATTGCTTCGATTTGATCATTCCTGTTGGAACCCGCATATTACATAAGGACGTAAAACAAAAAACAAATACGCCATAAATACTCAAAGCACACTTGGAAAAGCTTACGAAAATTTCAGATTGGGGTTTGTGGTACTGAGTTCTGACCGAATTCGTGACAACTCCTTCTTTATGTTGTCTCCTAAAACCTGTAAATGCAAAATTTATGTACACAACATCATGAGATGAAAAATAACACTATTTGTCTGAAGCATAGGATCAAAACTCAAAGCTTATGACACCTTATCAATGAAAAAATCTGACGGAGAGCCATTTGAATGTAACTTGTTCTTGATCTCTCTAGTATTCGGTCCCTCTCCAACAGGGCTTGAAACAAGATTGCATGATCCCGAATAAGCTTCACCATCTGATCTTTCATTGATAGATAGAGGAGCAGTCTCATCCTCAGAATCATTTCTCTTCCATTTCTTAAACCCCGCAGAACCCCATTGTTTCTGTGCTGATTTTGATCCTTTCTCTTCCAAATCTGGACCATTTTCACCACCATGATGTCCCTCGCTATGGAACAAAGTCCTAAATGGTTTTCTCTTAGCTTTATCGACACCACCACTTCCATTGACGGAGGCTTCATTTCTTAAGCTTTCTTGCATGAGAATTGATCTAGTCTCACTTTCATTTTCCTTCAAATGACTATTCCAAAAAGGGTTTTCCTTGGAACACATGATATCATTCTTATTACAAACAGAGAATTGCGATTGATCAATGGCAAAAATGCTCTTCTCTTCCCTGTGTTTCTTATGAGATGAAGCAAAGCTAAAAACTGAAGCTGCTGCTTTAATTTGCTTCATCGCAGACTTGTTGTTCTTTGACTTGTCTCTTGAATGAAAATTCTCTTTGTTATTGTTAGCCTGCAATTTCTCATCCTTCAAGTCAATGACTGACCATTCTTCTTCCGCATTTTCTTTGGCATCTGCCGGATTCGCCACAATCACGTCTCTAGCCTCAATCTCAGCTCCTTGAACAGCCAATCGCTGCAACAATGGCCTCTTTGATGAATGGTACTCATCTTCTGATATGCATTTTGCATAAAGCAGCTCCTGCCAAAGTCACACCTCTCCGGATAATGATAAATAATAAAAAGAATTTGCGAAAGAAAAGCTAACCTCCACTAGATAACGTACAGTTGAATGAAGCTTAATAATCAAGGACTAGCAAATTGAATCAAATGAATTAATACCTGCAAGAACACCAACTTATCTCTCAATATAAGTGGCTGCTCATGTTCAGCCGGAGAAGCAATGAGGGTGTCGAGCAAATTGGTTCTAAAAGCAGAAACCTGAGGTTCATCTAGAATCCCTTCTTTGTGCAGACCCATCAAGTTCAAAATCTGGTGGAATGAATCCTGCTGCCACTTGAGATTATCAGACTGTAACTTGGCCAGCCTGTGCTCTGCCGCCGCCAACCGCTTTTTCTTTAATGAAAATGGAAGAATAGTCTTGCAAAGGGAGGTGATTGAATCATGAAGCGAAGTATAGTATGTGGGTGTGTATGTATACACCATTTTCTTAGATTTTCTTCTTGTTTTGGTGACTTTTTGTTGATTTTGAGAGATTTTGCTATCTGGGTAAGATAGAAGATTGTTACTGTGAGTTGCCAGCGCTTTCGGATTTGAGTTTTATTCTTGGTGGATTTTTTTTTCCGCCTCTCAAAAAGATTGTCTGTTTGATTTGTGTTGCATTGTAAGTAAAGAGACTGATACAGACGGTTCATAAGAGTTTGAATCTTGGGGAAAATTTTAACGGTCACTTGAAACTAGCCGTTGAGGGGGGAAAAGATGTGCTCTAATTATTTTTCGAGTGACACGCTGTCGTTTTAGGGTGGACGGCCTGTCCGTGATAATGTTGCCCGGAAGAACCAAGCCATGAAACCAACCAGATCAAACTGCACGGAGATAAACTAACATTGCTATGTAAAAAGCACCCAACCATAATAAATTAACTGGGGAAAATAAAATTTTCTCATGAGCTCTTAAAAAATCTCAAAACGAAATTGTGACGTGCATTTAAAGTGACGATATATATTTTCTGATTTCATACCGTAAATGACTAGAATAATTTAATATTCTTGTGTTAAAACAAAAAAAAAAACAGATGTTTCGATTTCCGAGTTTTGTTCACAGAGCACCAGACAAATGTGCGACTAAACTTGCCTTTAATCCTCCATTAGCTCAATAATTGACTGTAAAGATCAAGAATACTATACGACAGCGAGTCATTCATATTGGTGGGGGAAAATGATATTCCACCTCTACAAAAAAGCAACATTAATTTTTCCTTCTACACTTTTTTTATGATACAAACCATACATTTACATTCTATGTGATAGCCGTTAAAAAGTTTCTAGCTAATCTTTTGGTATTTTTTTTTTTTATCTTTAAGTGGAATCTTTTGTGGGTCACGATGTATGAGCAAATTGATTGGAAGGAACAAATATATATATATATATATATATATATATATATTTCCCACCTTGGATTTGACATATTGATTGGCCCACTGGAAGACAGGTGTGGGGCATTATTTGATCAAAATCAATTCAAGGTGGGGCAAAACAATGAAAAGATAGTGATCTCTAGTGCTATAAGGATCACTTACTTTCTTATACAAATTACAAGTACTTTTCAAGTCATGAAGTGAATGATAAAAAGACAATTATAGCCAGGTGTCTGATATTTATTTTCGATTGGGTGGTAGTGCCGCCAACCCAAGAAGCCTTAATCGGGTTATTGGTGAGATAAACATAATAAGATGAAAAATTTTAAAATAAAAACAAAATAACACTGGATTGTTAGCTAATTAAACAAAAGCAGTCCTGGATATTCATATATAGAAAAGCAAGAATTAATAATAGATGCATATTGCGCAGATGATGATAATGAATTAATTTGGTGGTGAGGCTGCAGGGTGCAGGATTTGCATTCTGCAACAAGGGCAATTATGAGCATTGGTGCCAAGCCATGGCAACAAGCACCTGGCATGAAACCTATGAGCGCAAGGCAAGTGCACCAAGGTGTCACCAACCTTGAATCTGTCGAGGCAAATTGCACACTCTTCTTGCTCACAAGCTTTCCAGCTCAACTTGGACCAGCCAAACCTTTTTGAATAACTCTTCTTTGATCCAAACACTTGTGTATGTAACACCGTAGACTTATTAATATTCATCAATATTGAGCTCTCTTTACCATTTTGCCTGAATATATATACATAAATATATATCCAAATAAACAAAGTCCATATATTCATTTTTTTTCCAAAAAAAAAAAAGGGGACAGAGAGAGAGCTTCTGGGCACCTGGAAGTACTATACCTGCTATTGCTATCTGAGGATTTCCTTTGAGTTCTGAGTCTCTCATCTAATCTTTCTTTGGCTTCTCTGGCTACTCCTGCAAGCTTCTCATCTTGACACGCTTGGTTTATTATGCTTCTCTGGTAATGATTTGACAAATCAAAATCATCGGTCTAAAATAAATAAACAAATAAAAGAAAGAAAGAAAGAAAAAAAATGTATAGATATTTGAGAGCTAGAATTAAATAATTAAGAGGCATATATATGAAATAAAATACCAGAGAAGAGATAGAAGAAGTGTGATGAGTCTCATGGCTGCTCGTATATAAACAAAAAGAGGACCTTCTGCTCATAGACATAGACATAGAAGACGACGTTGGCGTCAAGCCATCTGAGGCTGAGCTGCACCCTCCTCCACTTTGATGAATCCTTCTTCTTCTTGCACATTCAACTCCAGGTAGCATGCCAGCCATTATTAGCAATAATTAAAATTAAACTAATTAAGAACTAAGCTGTCTCTCAATTCTCTAACTAAACAAACAATATAATTCGAAAGAAAAAACTCTTGATCTGAAGCTAGCTAAGCTGCAGATAATTCCCACATGACACTTTGACAGAAGAATTAAGAAACAGTTATATTTATATACATAAATAAATATGAATCCAATATATCATGATTGAAAAGAAAAACAAAAAGTTAAAAAAAAATATATATAAATGAAACTGTGGTTACCAACTGACCCTGCCAAGCAAGCTCAGCTTCAGTGGGAGGCAGAGGAGGGTCCACAGTCAGTCTCAGTCACATACACCATCGATCTTGAATTATATCGATAGAAAGGAACAACCAAAATCTGAATCGTTTTTGCCCTTGTCACTCAAATTTATTATGATATAGTTAAGTTGTGTGAAAAACAGAAGTTTAATATTGCAAGAGTTCCTTTAATAGAAAAAGAAAAATCAGATTACGGATATATGCACTATTGAGTTTTGGTTTAGATTATATTTGATGGATGTGATTCCATTTGCTACCATATTTGCTGAATCCTCTCTCAATAAGATAAGGATTCAGTGCTGAGTTGAGTTTTTACTGAGAATAAAATAAATGATTGTTAAACAAAATAAATAAAGAAAATAAAAATTTAAAACAATTATAACAATTGATTCAGTGCTCAACAAAAATTTAACTCAGTGCTGAATCCTAATCTCCCTTAATATTATTTTCATTTCACAATGACCATGCGATAGAGATCATTTTTCTGATCCTTTCCTCTCTCTCTCCCCCCACCCTCTCTGTCTATGTATATGTATACGTATTCATATACATATACATAGACGTAGACATAGACATACATACGTGTGTGTGTACACATATTTACTTATTTATTTATTTGGGGTGGGATTTTCCTAAGTCACATGGCACAAAATAGGCTCTTTCCTGATTGAAATAAGCTTAGGCTTAATTGGAAATTATGGCTTAGTGGTCTGCGATCTACTTAATTTTGTTTTTTTGAGTTGTGGTTTTGGCTTAAATAATATTGGCACCTATTATGAATAATGATGTGCGAAGTACATAAGTGCATATTGGAGAACTAATAGCTTAATATTAATATTTTAGAATTGTTATAGCTTAGAAGTGTAATTAGGGAAAATATAAGAAAATGGAATGTTTTTGGAAAATAAATATAGAAATGCATTTGGAAACTACTTTAAGAAATGTTTCCTGAACTAAATGTGGAAATGTTTTTGGAAGAATTCTGAAAATGTTTTTGCAAGAATTTTGAAAATATTTTCTCACAAATGTTTTTGGCAGAGCACTGAAAATATTTTCTGAGATTGTTTTTGGTAAACATTTTCACTTTAAGAGAAAAATAGATTTTGAAAATGTTATTCACTTACTTTAATTCTCTCTTGGATTACCTAACTTCAAACCCAATCGATGCCTCTACTCTTCAATGCAAGTCCTTTTTTATAGCCATTTGATGGCTTCAAAAGTCAGCAAATGCATGCTTTGCCTTTAATATCAATGCATGCGCTGTTCATGCATTTATTCTACAAACATTTCACCAGTCATTCATTTATTATAATACATACTTTACATTAAATATCAATGTATACTTTGTCCATGCATTTAATCTGTATGTGTTTTACATTGTCAACCATGTGCATTCAGTTGTGATAC